>OY744483.1:312734228-312960761 GCA_963556165.1 Tipula helvola
ATTTTAATAAATAAATGAACTTCCATCCATCTACTTTAAAACTCAGAACTTTAAAGACAGGTTAAACAGTTATCTCAATACTTTGCCGCTTGCTATCGAGACATACATTTTATGGCACATTTCTGGAAGAATCAATATAGATAAAAAATTAGCTGATAACTAAACGAATTTTTCACTTATGTGTTTGTGTAAAAGGAAATTTTGGCTTTATTTTAACTTTTTCATATGGCCAAACTTTAATTCCATTTATCGCAATTTCGTAACGTATGGTGAGAGATTTTTTATAAATGTATGTAAAAGGGATTTTTGCATAAAAATACCCAGCTATTTTCAATCTTAGTAGAAACTCAAAAAAATTTATTACGTTACATAAGTTTGATAAGACGAGTGTAAATACATTCAAAAATAAAATTAATCTACTTAGCATTCTAAATCATGATTATTTTATTAAAATTTTCAATTTTCAAATTTTTTGAAATCGGAAATTCAAAGTTAAATTTTGAAATTGGTTTAAACTAATACCTAGACCTATAACTGACTTAAATTTTATCTAACATACGCATGCCTTTTCAATCAGATTTCCTCTTCAATGATTTTGCTCTTAAGAAATTTGAATTCCATAACTTAAAATTTCAGGCCAAATAAATAAATCACAAATTATTTTATTCAATTTTCAGTTTATCGAAATAAAAATTTTGAAATTCAAATCCCAACATATAAAACTATTAATATTGCCTACTCTTAAAACTATATTTGAATCCCAGGATTCGTAAAAATTTCAAAATATAAAATCTGAATTTTAAACTTTAAAATTACACAAATTAATTAATTAATTAAGAATAACAAGTAAATATTGGTAATTGCTGAAAATTGCTAACAGGCATGAAGCTGGATGAATGTTACGAAGTAAAATTTGTATGGGAATTTTACCGAATAAATATAATTCGCTAAACAACATTGTACACCAAATTAAAGAAGAATTACAAAATTTAAAGCAAAATTTGAATTTTTTTAAAATTTTTTTTTAACTAATCGCTATATTTTCATAATTTATGATTGTGAATTTTAAACATTTTTAAAAAAACTTATTACTACAAATATCTATGGTAAAAAGTAAGAAAGACAGCTTCGACTATGCCAGTTTCCCATCAATGAATGACACAATATGTTGAGTTGGACAATTCCAATCAGAAAAGAAAATGGAACAAATGTAAAAGGAAGCAAACTAAGGAAGCAGTTTACTCACTCTATACGTTTTGATTTTTTGTTTCAAAATTTCGAGATTATAGAAAATCTTCAAGCCGTTTTTCGACTTGGATTTTAAAAGTTTCCAACATTTTCTTTGAGATGGGCTTACAGGTTATTATTACATTTAATTCTAGCTGTTAAAAAGCTTTCGATTATCGTGATTATCAATTAAATTTTGTTGAGAAATAGTCAATTTGAACTGCTAAGTATTTTAAAGCTGCTTAGTTTTGAGTCATTGAAATTTGTCTGAAAAATCTCCAAAGCAACGTCCCAGTTGGATAAACTAAATTAAGTAATCGTCCGCTGAATCATATGAGAAACAGGATTCTTGTTTATTCACCAGAATTGTTTAACGCCCTCTTTAGATAGGGTTCATCAGAATGGCGGTTTAGCTCTACTAGAAATCTACGCCAAATTTATTTGAAAACTTGAAATGCGTGATACTATAAATCTGATGCCACAAGGTCATATTAACACGAAGAACAATTTTTGTTTTTACAAGAAAAGTTAATTTAACATCAAAGCTATCTACTTATCGGTTTATTGCCTCTCTTGGCTATATGGTGAGATTTTCATCAACTTTCAGTATTTGTAAAATTTTGTGAAATAAATTTTAGATTTTTTGCTAAATGTCAAAATTTGAGCTGAAACGAATCTCGAGCTAAATAAGCTAATTGTGTTAATTAATCCAGTTTGGAAAATAAACCTTCCAAATTTGAGAAAAATTCAAAAGCTTTCAAATTTTAAGATTTCGTCAAATTAATTCTGTTGAATTTATAAAATTAATGAGTTTAGTTTCGAAGCTTGATATACTCCCAAAACTCCAAAAAAGGATCGAAATTTGGCAAAATTACTAATAGTGATATAAAGGGTTGAAATCTCCAAGGTATTCAGAACAACCCCAACTCATATTAAATCGACTCAATCTAACCTTCAAGTAATTCCCAGTCTCACTTAACTCCAACTCAAATTGACATAAATTCGACCTAACTTTAACTAAATCCCAGCTCAATTCAAATTTTAATCATCTACTCAATCCAAATCTCTACGGCTGACTCAATTGTGAAATCAATTCGAATCGAATAATTATATGCGGGTATAATGGGGCCGATTCAAAGCAAATCTCCTATTTTTCTTTTCTGCTATTCTTCTATTAGTTCAAGAAAAACTCGATATAATTTAAAAAAGTCAACACAAATTTATGGATTGTTTGAAAATCGTATCTAGTTCTCGTAGAAATAGTAGCAGAATAGAAGAAAAGACAAATAGAATATTTACATTGAATCAAACCCAATATTAACTCAATCTAACAATCAATTAAACCGAACTGCCCACTAAACCACAACTAATTGAAATCCTAAATTCAACTGGACCCTCAACTGGACAATTCAGTACCTAATTCAACTCCAACTCACTCTCAACTTAATCTTTAACTCAACTTCCACCTTAATCTTCAACTAAACAAAAATTAATTTGAACTTAACTCCTCAATCAACCTCAGCAAAACGCCAATTTAACTCCCAACTCAACCACAACTCGATCCAAAACTCAAATCTCAACTCAATATGTAAATCAGCACAAACAATATCAAATTCGAACCCCATCTCAACCTCCAACAGACTCCCAACTGAACTTTCAATTCAACCTTAAACTTAACCCCAATTCACTCTTAACTCAACTTTTAACTAAATTATGCTGGTTTCCCTGGCATTTCTTTGCTGTGAGTTCTATCCTATATTTATCCGACCGGTCTCAGATTGTTAAAATAAATGATGGTTGAGCCATGGTATAACCGTTAATTATGACCTTCCGGAAATTCTTTGTATTTTATATAAATAAATAATAAAAAATCATAAATTTCCACCTCAACCTTTAACTCCCCATAAATTAATCGCAACTGAACCAGTGAGTCAACGCTAACAAACAAAAAACCTAACCCAACTCGAAACTCAACGCTCATCTCAATCTCTGAATCAACGTAGTCCTAAAACTGTTTGTGTACATGAACTCAACTCTATTCATGTGATTTTTCGAACAGTGTTGATTTAGGGATTGAGCTGGATATTGAGTTTTGGGTTGATTGCGTTGATGGTGTTCGGTTACTCTGGTTATTGCTTTAATGATTGCGGTGAGATTGAGTTTGCGATTGAGTTGAAGATTTATTTGAGGGTTGATTTAAGAGAATTTTGTTAATGGTTGGATTGAATAAATTTCACTTTATATTTGCATGTAATTTTCCGAAAAGAGTTGATTTCAGATTTGAGCTGGTCGTTAAAGCAGCAGTTGAGGTATTGGTATATGAGTAGCAGTTAATTTGATGCTAAACTGGTGACTTAGTTGAGGCTTGGTTTAGGGCTGATTTGCCGAATTATTTACTTGGGGTTTTAGTAGAAAATTGAAATCAAGTTTGATTTGGAGATTGAATCGGAGTGCGGTAATGAAGTAAGGGGTGTAATTAGAGATTGATTTGGGAGTTGAGTTAAAAGTTATACACGTAAAGTTATACAGTTTTGCCCTGTTAAACTCACATTATAAGCTACATTATTTTAACCAACAGTTTTATAGTCCCCATTATACTGTTGGAACTTTGAAACTTATCAAAAGTATTAACCGCCTTAGAATCTAGTAGTTCGTTAAAAATAACCATAAATACATCGATAAAATGTTATATTACCGTACTGGGTAATTTATCCATTATCTAAAACACTTTAAGTGCTTTATAATGCTACACATCGATATAAGCGTATTAAAAACTTGTTATCATAAATAATGTATCGAAAATAATATTTTTATTTCGAAAAACTATTTTGTTACCCAGACACACACATTTTTATAAAACATTCATTACAATTTTCCCACAAGTGTAATTTATTATTGATACATATTTCAAGATAATTGAAAAATCGATTTCATTTTCAATAAACCCATACGGTATTCTTTTCTAGAGTCAACATATTTTTTAATAAAAACGATTTCGATCAGAATATTGAAAATATTTTATTTTTGGTGAATATTTGTGAATGTGTATATCAGACTATAGTTAAATATATGGTCAACATATTTAAATAATTGTTGGGTTGATTTTATAAAACACACCCTGTACTTATTGATTTTTTTATAACAAAACTTTTTTTTTGATACAATATACGACGAGTAAAATGACAGGAAATTAATAGTACTCACCATAAATTTGTTGTTGCGTACCAAATGATTAATGATCTTATATTTCATAGATCTACCACCTGAAAATAAACGTTGAAAAAGAAAATCTATACAAAATCGTAAAACAAATCTTATGTTATATATAAATAAACAATGTATGGGTATAACCTACAAAGTAATCACGCGACACCCACAAAATTTATATTTCGAGCTTTTTATTTTGTACATTTTGTTTCGTTAATGTATGATCAAAATCGATTCTTTTTTAACTCGTAATAAAGAGGGGTGGCACCTAATTCCAGAGTTCACACAAAACAAAAATATTTAATTTCCTCTTCAATAGGTATATACAAGTATATATACGTCTTTTATTATTTTTAGCAATAAATCACTTCAATATTTTATTGATAACCAATCTGTATTCGGTAAAGTGGATTACATTATCGTCCAATTTTTTTTTGTGCCATATAATTAAATTAAATTTGGTTGTCTGTTTGCTTCGATGTAATATTGACAAATCTGTTGAAAATTGATTGAATTGGATAAAACACTCAGTTTCGATAAATTTTTATGATACAAAATAATTTATATTGGATATCTATATTGTATCAAGCTTTCGGCTAATCAAAATATGTAAAACAAAAAAATCCGATTATATGTCTCGTCCTCAAGTAAAGCGATTTTTTATGTAAATATTTTAATTCCCAGACAATAAAATATAAGTCTCGACTTCGTAATGGATTACACCCCGGGCATCTTAACAAAACTATAAATAAATTTGAATGTGTGCACATTAGCACTATTACATCTATGTATGTTCGCATTAAAAGTTTATCTTTGAACCATATCCAAAAAAACCAAAGTTATAATAATAAAAATTCTTTTCTTCACAATATCAACAACAAAAATTTGTAATTAGAAATAATAAATTTAATGTATGTATAAAAAATTCCAAACTCTCGTCTTGCTTTGTATACAATATAATATGCATAGTATATATAAGATGGTATACAAGAACACTTACAAAAATAAGAAATGAAGACGAAGAAAATAAAATGAAATTGTTTTCATTAAAAAATCATCTCACGATATTCTTTTCGAATTTAAGGATCTAGCAAAATGTACAAATTTATAAATAATACAAAAGGCTGGTAAAACTCCTTGATTCTTTTATTCATTCCAATGCTTGATTTTATTTTAAAAACATTACACAAAAGCCTTGTGGGAAAAAACAAAATTATAAATCGATTAATAATTCATTACGATAATTATAGGTTGAACCTTCATTTTCTTTTTGTTGATTGTTTTCCTTTCAAAGGTCCTTCAAAATGCGTATCCACACCGAAAAATTATAATGCGCGGAAATTTTCAAATCATAATTATGTTTATCGGCGGACTAATTAGAATATTAAAGGGTAGCATTTAAAAAAATTATATAAAGGTAGTAATCCTCTTTCAGGTCAATTAAATTCCAAAATCATTGTTTAGGAATCATATTTGAAAAACCCTATTATTAAATAATGCTTAAACTCATTAAAATTTTAAGGGATAAAATTAAAAAAATGCTACAAGAGACATTAAAATAAACTCAGTCCATTAAATCCAGAATTTGCTGATTTAATAGTTAAATTCTTTGTGTTCTTCATATATGGAAATAATTAAGCAAATTAAATGCGCGTTTGCACAAAAATTACAGATCCCGAATCGCATCTTTTGAAGTATCTAAATCCATAGTCAGATGATAATTACAGATTTTGGATTTTTGGGCTCAAAATCTGCTGATTTGTAGAAAGAATCAAAAAAATGTAATTTTCTCTGAAATGTATGGACATAATCAAGCAATCTAAATGCGCGTTGGCACAACATTTGCAGGTTCCGAAATCTATTTTTAGAGGTATGAAGAGATGTTTATTTATAGTTGCAACCGCCAATTCAGAGATTCCAGCTTAGTAAAGTCTATTTATGCAATACCGTTATAATGGTTGCCTAAAATATTTTCAAGACTTTTACTACTGCTCAAACACGATCCACCGTTGTTAGACATAACCACAATGGATGCAATGAAAAATTCAGTCCGGTAACAACTTTATAGGGCTCCGAAATCCTTCCTGTGAACCAAATTCGGATGTTATGCTATTTGATATTCTAAAATCATTTGACGATCGCAACCATAAATCAGTTTTTGTAGTCTTTTTATATCAACTAGTATACTGAATGCAATATTCACAAGTAATTCCGCATAATTGCTTAAATTCTGTACCTTATTTGAGAACAAGAATAAAATAAAAGAAAAAATCCCAACCAACGATACAAAAAAGCTTTAATTTCTAAAAGTCTGAAACAGTGCAATCGATTTTAATGAAAGCTTAAACCTGCCACCAGTAAACGCGAAACAATGCTAAAATGGCCATTTTTCAGAATGACACAAAGACATACACTTTATTTTATAATAAGAACTAAAATAACGGTATTATGGGTATTACGGTATTTTGTCTTACAAAAATTGGTTGCTTCCTAGCTTTAGGAGATCCAACGTACAGTATTGAAATTATAAAAAGAATAGATAAGTTTATTATTCTTGCAGAAGCGTGCTGTAAAAATTTTGATTTCTTTGGACTTTTCAATAAGTTTTGCGTTAATTTCGCTTTATTCAAACATAGCTAATCTTCAAAAAGGAAAAGTTTTTAAAGATTTGTTGGTTATTAACAGGCACTTTCCTTATACCTATATTCCGATGAACAAGATGCACCAACGGTATCAATATTCACTGAACAAAGAATTAAACCCGGTGCTAAAACACAAAATTGGCTCTTATATACAGCAGTTCTACTAAATATCGAATTCGACTGAGTAAAAGGAATCTAGAATTCTGATTCAACTGAGTATAACGAATTTAGATATTTGGAAATTTAAGGAAATTTGACCAATTTCGATTATTAAATTTAAAACAAAATTTGTGATTTTTAAAAATTAGAATTTAAATTAGGAACTTTACAGTAGATTTAAAATTGTTTTACTCGGAATTTGAAAAATTTAGAAGATTTGTAACCTACACAAAAATGTGTGGGTATATTCACGAATCTATTTCAGGTTATGCCGAATAATAGGGCCAGAAATTGGTTTTTCGAAGAAGGTGAAAAGAGTTTTCAATTTCAGTTTCGATCTGATGGCGATGATTAGTATAGGAAGAAATCATGGTATAATTAGCAATTCAGTTGCTAAACCTTTATAGATCAAATGACTGATAATAAATTGTTCATAATATTTATCTGATCAAATCGATTGAAATGGCACTTTTAATAATTTCACCTTCTTCCAAAAATAAATTAAATAAGGGGGTTCTTAATTTACGGCCTATTCTTAATTTACAAGAAATATTTTGGTAATCATCATTTATCCTTTGCTGGATTAATTACAATATAGGTAGCTTCTATTTTCTTATCTATATGATTAAGTAGGTTTCTTTTTTGAAGATAATACGTATCAACGAAAAAATGGAAGCAATGTTGGCTAAATTGTTCTTGAGCAAGCTTACATTTTTGGAAAACCCGCTTTGGAATACAGACTTTCAGCACTCTATGTTCCAATTCGAAATTACTAAACCTACTCCAATGTGCCTGCCTTGCAATGACTATTGTAATACGAAGTGCATAGCTGTTCTACCTCACTTTTTTGGTGAAGCTCATTCTCAAAATAAGGAATTTCTCGGGAATTCAATGGATTTGTTGTTGAAGTAACATAAAGCTACCAAATTTCCATTCCATAATTGTCAAGTTTAGATGAAATGTGGAAGTATCTCTCGAAATTACAGTTACATCCGCAGTGACCAGTCTTCTGAATCGTCAAATTGTTATGGATTATTAGTGCTGCACTGTAGCCTAATATTGAATTTCATGCAGATTTAACCTCAAAGTGCCAAGAGCAACTGTTCTATTTACTAGTCATTATTTAAATAAAAAAGTATGTTCTTGTTACATTTGGTCGAAAAAGTCCACTTGGGATATAATCTGTATTATGTGAAAAAAAGCTTACGCATGCCATAGTTCTCGAGGAATTGAAGAAATCAGATAGTAAAATTGTTTTACCCTCGTCAATATATGTTTTGCTACCAGACAATGAATTTGCCGAAACCGGCGAGGCCTCTGCGAGGATGACGAAATTTCAAACGCCAACTGTCTATCTAGTGCAATGCTCAGAACGGAAGTGGAAATTATTTTAGACGTGAATGAAACTGAACACAACAAGAATTTGCAGAAACAATTGCACATCAAAACAATGAAAGTGAAAATATTAGGGCAGAAGTTATTCAGGAGCCCAAGCAAAAACGAATGAAATTGGAAAACAGCAATAAACTGGTACACAAATGGATTGATGGTAATATTGATGTATCCAGCACACAAAAACTCCCCAGTCTAACAGAAGTTTTTCCTGATTTAATAATATCGAAAAAGTCTCATCCATTGGAATTTTTCGAGCTACTTTCTAACGAAATATTTGTGCAAATGGTGGCCGATTTCATAAATCAATATTCATCGTAATATAAAAGCAAATCTTGACTGCAATGAGATGTACGCATTCATTGAAATCCTAATTATTTTAGGATATAACAAAAATCCACGAAGAAAATTATACTGGTCAGTTTGCATTTTTTCACTAATCCTTCAATTATCAGTAAATTGTCTGCTTTGGGAAATAAAGCGCCATTAATTCAAGTAATGAAAAAATCTCATAGAAAAGCGTTTCAGTCGGTGATTGACAAAGATAATGCAATTGTAGCTGTTCGTTGGACGGCTACAACAATATACATAGTCACAATGTTGTCGAGCAAATTTGGTGTAAAGCCTACAAAAGCGCTACTCAGATGCCGCTAAAAAGAAACTGACATAGTACAAGTGCACGTTGTACATTATGGTTTGGTCGTCAAATCGCAAGGTCGCTATGCAATAAATATGGAAGAAAAGTTTATTTTGTCGTTTCTTATTCCCTTATAAAAGCTTCGTTTTTTTAACCATGGCTCTGTATAATCTAGGTTGTTTTGGTTATGTCTAAATAAAGCTTTGATACATCGAACAGATTTTCATCGAAAAATTGTTTGGAAAATTTGGATAAAATCCGTGGTGGTGTAGAATTGGACGCCAACCCAACAAACAAATAGAATTTGAGTTTTATTTACAATACATAAAAATAGTACGATGGGGCAGGCGTAATTTTTGATAAACTGTGTTGAAGTTCGGAATGTTTTATGGATACCGCCGATTGCCGATTAGGCCAATGTAATTTATAGTAAATGTAGTAAATATGGCCATTAAACTGTTTCTGAAATACTTAAAACACCACTACATGATAATAAAAACATATTTCTAAATAATAAAATGTAATTTAATTGAAAAATCGTTTTGCTTATGATTTATCAAAAATATTTTTGAAGTTCAATTTCGGATAACTTCTTTGTCGGTTGTGTTTAACAAGCATCGAATAATCGTTACAACGATATTACTATAAAGAAAACATTTTTTTTCAATTAAATTGTATTAAAAAATTCCATTGATTGAACAAGAACTTCCACTAACACTTAAAAATTAGAAATATATTCCCATTGTTTGGGCTCGGATAAAAAATTCGAATTAATAAACAAACTAAATGTAATCAGCCGTATGAGTACATCAACTGAGACAAACATTTTTAATTATGTAGTTGGAATTGGTCTACTAGCTGTTGAAATAAGGGAAAAAACCAGATTCTAATTTTTTAACACTACATATACCAACCGGTCAAAATGACCGGTTGTGCTTTTATTGAACTTATTTTTTTTTATTATTATGTAAGCATTGTTTTGGAAGTTCAAGATGACTTTCAATATGAAAACAAAGTAATTATATTAAAACTCATCATAAATTTTCGAAACAATACTTACACAATAATAAAAAAAAAAAAGTTCAATAAAAGTACAACCGATCATTTTGACCGGTTGGTATAACTGGTGGTAAACAGCTAGAAATTCAAAATTAATATCAAATGCCGGGGTCACCGATTCAAAAACAAACACATTTTTGATGGAAATCCTGAATGTTCCAGATTGCTTTAATTTTAAAATTTGAAAAAGCTTCGTTTGAGTTTAGTACAAATCTGATTTTTTGTGGAATTCCGGAATTTTAATTTTTATAGAAATATTGAAATTTTGAGAAAATTCTAAACAAATTCTGCGGAAATTGGTTTTGAACAAGATTTAGATTTTAGAAAAAATACAATAGTCTGATAAATTCTATAATCGGATTTAAATAAATTTGAAATTTTACGAAAACTAGAAATTCTAAATATTTTTTATGACATATTTTGAGGCATTTAGCCATAGCATAATATATTAAATTCCTGCTTCCAATTCTATTCCCTTAATTTTGTTGTTCAAATTTAAGAATTAATTTCAGGATACCACAAATTGTTTAATTTTTTGTTAGGATATAAAGGTTGTTAATAATAGCTACTGATCCGAGCAAGCCACGATCTTTTATTTGCTTATAAATAATGATGGGGAAATGTTCTGAAAACTTCAAAAAAATCTGTAGACACTTCTAAAATTCGAAAATTTAAATTTAAACTTATTCGGAACAAATGTTACTCGGACGCCACTGCATCAGCAACTTTATCAAAAATAAAACGTGAAATTGTTTGTGTAACTCTTATCTTAGTTTATCCTCATTTAATAATCTCTATTTGCTTACTACATAATAGTGGATAAAATTTTGTTAATTTTAATTTTTAATTTAACATTTTAGACATCATTAGAAAAGTATAACATCAAAATTGCATGTTCTTCATAGATTTATTTCTAAATTTTACCTGAATTATACTAAAATATAGTCTGACTATATATTGTTCACTGAAAATATCTTTCCTAATGCCATACCTCAAGTTAATAGACATTAAAAGTTAATTTTACTCGAAATTAAAAATGACAAATCGAACACCCATGGATCTTTTTTCCAATTTTGATAAAAATGTCCACTAAATTTAAAAAAAAATCAATTTTAACTAATTTCAGAATTTGACTTACAATTTTCAATCCTCATTATGCTCAGAGTTCAGTATTTAAATTAACTTGTGTTAGATAAAAATGAATCATAGATTAAAATTTTGAAACCAGAGAAAATTCACTTTAAACTTTTAATCTTTTAACGTAAATTTTTCAGTTTTTTATAATCCATTTGAAAATTAAGTATAAATAAAAACTTAATACTTAGAATACAATTAAATAAAAATACCTTGATTAAATTTTAAACTAAAAGTGATGGGAATCAAATATAGTTATCTAACGAACAAGATGACTTCTGGCATGCTGTATGACAACCAATTAGACTTTTATATTTACCAATGGAGGAGATTTTGTAGTATCACGCTATTTGCGCAGAATTTCTAGACTAAATAAATCAGATTTAGAAGTTTTAATTCACATATTTATACTTGAATCATCGACTACGAAAATGTTTGTTTTAGGATGAATTTTCACGAATTCGAAGTTTTATATTGAGAAGAATTTGAGAAATAATCTAACTCAAAATTATTTAGGATGATAATATTTTCCCCCCATAAATACAACACTTACGTTTTCACTTTACACTGGACTAATGATATTTCGACTAAAAATATTAACGGTAAGAAATGGAGACAAACCTGGTTTGAAAACACTGCGCTTTGAATTTTTTGAACTTAACATGAAGAATTGACCACTGTTTGGTTAAATATAAAGAGACTAATTGGTAAACCACTCATCAAATACAACCATAAAAGCGATTCAACGAAAAGTCAGTAAGTACAAATTATGATAGATTAAGGTCGACTTTGGAAAAATCAATGAACCTAGATTTTATCCTAAAAAATATTATTAAATAAGGAATTACAAAATACTATTCTTGTAATTAAGGAATTAACTATGAAATTTAACGTCGTTCAATAGTCGTTGGTGGCGTTTATTCGAGAGGTTCAATTTTCGACGTCTCTGTCGCAATATCTTGCTGAATTTTCTGGATGGCGCTCATTATCTGGACTTTGAGCGCATCAATTGTTTGCACGGTGTCCATCGTGGCGCGCTGTGTGGTACGTAGCCCGTCCTTTTATTGTGGAAAATTAAAATGTGGAAGATTAAAATCTCACAAAAAAATACACGAACTTAAACTGATAGAAATCAAAGAACATATCTCATCATTCCCGGCCATTGAATAGCACTATTGTCGCGCCAATACATCCAAGCTCTACTTTGATCCTAATTTAAACATTACGAAAATGTATCATCTGTACCAAGATAAAGTGGAAGATCCCATAGAAGAAAGCTTCTATCGGCACGTGCTATTTAACAACAATTTTAATTTAGATTTTCATCGCCCAAAATCGGATAGTTGTGAAAAATGTGAATCGTATATTGTGGCTGAGAAGGAAAATATAATGACCGAAGAAATGATTCAGGAAAAAGAAGAGCACATTTGTCATCAACGAAAAAAATTTAGTGCGCAATATGGACCGAACATAAGGGTGGTAGAAATGGAAATGATATCGCATCTGCTTTAATTAACATTCTTCAGAAAGTTTTTGAGGATAACGACATAAAACAATTAAATACGTGGATCGATCCGTGTGTTCCTCAAAACAAAAATTCCATAATAGCATTAGCTATGAAACATTTTCTGAAGACACATCCTAACGTCCAATGTAATTTGATGAACTATTCGATACCAGGCCACTCAGCACTTGAAGGATTGGACAATGCGCACTCTTAAATCGAGAAGCATTTATCGAAAAATTAATACTTTTCTCCAATAGGACTTATCAGGCTATTAAAGAATGTCAATTCCATATCACCATTCGTCATAATTCAAATGAAACCGTTAGATTTTAAAATCTTTGGTAGATACACAAAAATATGTTTTGATTTTCAAATATTCCTTTTACCAAATTAAAAATGTTGCGGATTACTCAAATGGAGAATGAAATTGTTTACGACTATAAATTTGAAAATTTAATAACTATTGGAATCAGACAGAATGATACGAAACTTCGTAAAAATAAACCAGGAAATCTCGAAGTTCTCAAAATAGGTAATTCAACAATAACGAATTTTATGGTATACCGTTTAAATGTTTTAGGTACCATTTTGGAAACCACCGAATAAAACAAATTAATGTGATACAAAAGAACCAAGCTCTGTGCGTTTGAAGCCTTTTTAATTAAAAAAAAAAAAAAAATGTTTAAACACGTCATTGTATATTTTTTATTTAAATTATACATTTTATTTAAGTACAAAACGTTTGAACTGAATTTTATCAAATAAATAAACTAAATACGATCTATTTTAAATTAATAATTAAACGGTTATTTTAATTTAATGCATTTGTAATGCAACGTAGTTCTAACTACTTAAATAAAGCTCTTATGTTGCCTCAGAGTTCTATTTGGCATATCGAACCATCTTATTCCACAAGAATGAGTATCATCAATCGGCACCGAAATCCTACCTAAATGTTTTCACTTCAATATCTAAAACGATCAATATCTAATGGCTCATCTTTCGATGTGATTCAAATTTTCTAATAAATTGAAACAAATCGTCGAAGAAGGTTTTGCAAAAATAAACAATGCGCTTTGAAAATAGTAGTCCTTAAAATAGAACCCTGTTGTTCTAAGGTCGAATGAAGGTCGAAGGTTGAAAATGATCAAAACTCTTCTAAACAGTTGAAAAATATCAAAAATTTTACAAAATTACCAAATTCAAAAAGTTTTGGAAAACCTTTAAATACTTCAATAAACCCTTGAATTAAAAAAAAAAAATGAATCCTAGATAATCATAATAGCAATAATTAAAAAAAAATTAAATCCTAGATAATTAGAATACCAATAATTAAAAAAATTAAAAAAAATTAACAATTTTCATAAATTTAAGAATTTTAATTAATTGCAAGTTGTTCAAAAATCTGATGATAATCCTGACAATAAATTTCAAGAAATTTAAGTATTTAATTTTAATAATTGGAAATTATCTAGAATTTCATTAGATTTAAAATTTTGAATTTGCGTGATAAGAGTTTCAAAAAGTTTTCAAGAAATTGTTCAAGAATTTATCAAATTCAAGAATATGAAGGAAGTAACAATATAAAAAATTTACAAAATTAAGAATTTCAATAACTTCAAGACTTTTTTAAAAAATACAAAACGTTTCGACCGGTGTAATTTTATTTTTGTGCACAGTAAAAAATTATGGTTAACATAAAAAAATAAACATAAAAATAAACAAAAAGTCATAAATTGTGTCAGGTTAGTTTTAATTATTTACTAGCAAATGTTGTTTGAGCTTTCAATACAAAAACGGAAAAAAAATTAGATAATCGGAATATATTTGACAAAATTTCAAAATGTGTTGGCCAAAATAGTGGGTGTTACTAATTCGCATCCTTTCTATATGCTGATTACCTGAATAAGTTTAATATTATAACGCCAGGTTACTTTCTATTTTTGTTATTCTTTTGGGCGCCCTTTTAATTAAAAGGTGATGTAAATTGGTAAATTTATTAGTGGCTTTTCCCTTTCATATTGTATTATGGTGTCGAGTCTCTACAAATGGCACTTTACAAATGTTTCTTATAATCAGAATAGTAATTTTGAAAATATAGCTTCATAATTATACATTTTTCTTAGTGGTTTAGATCGATTTCGGGCAAATCGATTCTTTTAATCCAATTTTTTTGGTCAATCGATCTTTTTATTTACAATCTAAATGGATTCGAAAAGTCGAGTGATTAAGTTCGTTTCATCATTACGCCTTTAAAAGCACAAACCATAAATATAGACATGCATTGTACAATTTTTAGATAGAAATTTTTCTATTTTATATGGAAGTTCCTCGCCTATTTTGGTAATAACCTATTAGAATAACTCAACATATTTACGACAACCCATTCAGAAAAATTCTAAATTTTAAACAGTAGATGGAAAAAAATTTAAGAGTGCCGTACTGCAAAATCAATATTTTCACTTGTTTTAGGGATGTATAGGAGGAGGTTGATATTTTCATTTCGGTCCCCAACAGCAGTTGAGCTTATGCAAATTGCCAACACTTTGTGGACGATGAAGATCGAAAAACTCCCTATCGAGATTCGAATCCGTTATCTTCAGATTCAAACACAATAACTTTAAACACTGTACTGTTTAGTCACTATAAGCAAAGTCGCAACACAAAAAGAAAAACACTTAAGTGGAATTTCAGGCTGGTTTGCCTGCGGTTATTTTATTCAGCAATATTATTCGGTGACATTCGATTAACGTTCGAAAAGTAGAAATTTAGAAAAATAAAAAATTAGGCACATGTATTGTCATTTATGAATGACTGGTACGAGCTAACCAGGTGAATGAGAAAACGCGAAAGTGTAGCCAAAAATTCAAACTGAGGCACGCAGCATTAGCTTAAATTAAATCTGGAACTAATTAAACAATAACAACTTAAATTGGTCCATACTAAATTAAATTAGATATGTAACTTAAGTATTTGCAAATCTATAATTAGTATAGTACCTTATATGACAAAACTTAATTAAAATTGTAAATTCACATTTTGTTCAACAAAGTGTTTTATTTCTCTTTCACCGATTGCTATTGACGATTGTAAAAGTAAAGAAAGCGCCTCTCGAGGACAATAGTTAAAATGATGCACCTGATAAAATGACATTTGTCATAAATGCGACGAAAGAAAATTTTGCAATGCGGTGATTAAAAATTCTTTTTATAGTCCAAAATTGGCATTATTTACAATTATTAGCAATCCGGTTAGTAAAAATTGTGTTTACAGATCAAAATTGGAATTGTTTACAATAATTTCGAACGTCAAATTATCAGGTACCTCAGTTTAAAAATGTACCACTAGGTGGAATCCGTGATGCTCCAATCGTCAATAGTGGTCTAAAAATGTGTTGGAAAACCTTTTGAATTTTATGTTTGATTAGCAACCCTCATATAATTTTTTTTATCTTAGTAGATCCAATACTACTTGCAATTTCAACTTAACCATATAAAGTTTAAATTAAAGCTTTGTGCCTTGTTGATTTATTGATTTTATAGCTCAACTCTATTTTGAACCAACCATCTTTTTAATTTTTTTGTTTAACTTCAAATCTAATTTGAAATTTATTATAAATATTAGGGATGCTCAACAATCAGTGCCTACATCAAATAAATTCAGATATAATTTTCTTAATTCTTGAATCATCGATTACCCTTAAGTTTGTTTTAAGACGAATTTTCATTTTATTTGGAGAAGAATTTGAACTCATTTACAATTTTATTGAAATAATCTAACTCAAAATTTTTAAATCAACTGTACAAGTATTTCCCCTAATAAATACAACAATTACGTTGACATTGCACAAGACTAATGATATTTCGTCAAGAAATGTTAACGAAGAAAAGGAGGTAAACCTGGCTTAAAGAAATACTGCTCGTTATGAATTTTGTGAACTTAACCTGAAGAATTGATCACTCTCTGGTTTACTATAAAAATCCTAATTGGTAAACCACTCATCACATAAAACCTTCTACACGACGCTAGATACAACCTAGATTTTATCCTAAATAATTATTATTAAATAGGGAATTCAATACCTTTTATTTTCACTGCCCAATTCAAAGAATTTGGGTAAATATTAGTCACTTTATTTTTATTTTTTTTTGTTTGTCACATTGTTTAATCATAGTTTCAATATCATTACACAAATAAACACTTAAACACAAAATAGAGAAATCACTTTACTTATTAACTTGCACACTACTCGGGCTTAAAATTAAAAAAATTATATTGTTAATTATGCTCCGAGATTTATTAAAACCATACAATATTAAACAAAAGTAGGAAATTTTAAAGTTTCAATTGAATGTTTCATCTGCGACTAATTTGTGTAACACCAAAATCCAATCAACTCAACAAAACCGGTTTTCATTTTTTTTTAAAATAATTTCTTACGGTAAATTACTGCAATAAAATTAAAACAAGAATACAGTCGAATACACAAAATAATCAAATGGTAGGGGTAGTAGTAGAAATTATGAAAATTACGGTATTTAGCGTCGCTATTGGATGAATCGTCGATATTTTGCATTCGTTAGGCCGGTATTCACGTATACAATTAAATTGTGCAATGTGTTTGTGTGACATTAGTACATTGCACAATACACTCAATTTTAATGCAAGTTTTTTTCAATTTTATTGTAAAATACTGACGTCACAAAATTATTTTGAGAAATTTAATTATACGTGAATGCCTTTATATTGTTCGGATCATCTTAATTCGAGCAGAACATTTTTTAATTATGTGTCGATGCCATTTTGAGGATAACCCAAATTGTTGGTTATCAGTGTAGGTTCAACATATACTACTCGTATAGACTTGCTTTGAATGATGTGTTTGAAAATGTTTTAAAAGATTATTCAGAATTATATAGAAACAATTTAGAATCGTGAGTTTGCTATAATGCACTCATATGCTTCGATAGTTTATTGTAATTTGATAGGTGGATTCTAAAATTATTTGACTTATCATTTATGACATTTTCATTTTGGTTTAGCCTTATACCTTTCGGCATGGAATTATTTTTAACCATAAAACTTCGCAAGTTTGACTTAACTAACTCAATCAATTGTAGCTCTTCTGCAAGCAGCACAGATAGAATATTAATTTCCATTTCCGGGAAATAGTATGATTCCGAGGAACATAAATAATTTCTTGTTGCATATATTTTGACAGTACCCTCTTCAATTTGACAATTTTTACCTAGAATTATTGACATCAGAATGTTATACTCATAAGATATGTGGCTCAGGTATCTCTCTTCTTTTATTAAATTTGGGTTTAATGAAGTTAGAACAACACGAAATACGATTTTAAATGTCCACGTAAAGTTTTAAAAACTTTTCCTTTAATTTTTGAATTATTATGTGGGACCAATCGTATAATGATTAAATGATAAGCACGATTATTAGAACCGCAAAGTGAATCGAGCGAAAATCAAAGACTTGCAATACATAACAAATTTCCTATGATTTGTTTAAAATTTTCGGAAAACTTTCCATTTTCATAAATTTTATTTAACTTCATCTGTTGGTTAGTTAGCATGTTTGGGTCAAATCTTACAACTTAATTTTAAACCAGTTTTCCAGAACCGATGGAGCTAAATTTTGCACACATCTTTGGTTCTGGTGACGATACAATATAGTATACTCAAGATAGCGGATTTTTCTGTTAGACCCCCGTGATATGGGTATCCATTGAAAGGGCTTGTTGAGTATAAAACGATAACGATAAGCTAGGAATCTCATACTAAATCCAATATGCAAATGACCTATTTATTTATCCATAACTTCCTTTAAATGGGTATCTAATTAAACGAAAAAGTACGGAACCAGGGAGCCGATACTATAGTTTCGAGCTGGAAACACTCGCAGTTATTTATTTCCTCCAAGATTTGGAATCTATTTGCAAGGGTTGAAGTTTAAAGTTAATCAAAGAAAAGTTAATCTTCCAATCGCTAGGTGGGCTCTCGAATTACAGAATTATGACTATTCAATGGAACATAGGAAAGGAAACAGAATGGCTCATGCCTTGGAAGAAAACATTTCGAACAGAACTTGTCAATTGCTTAGTTAAGTGATCCAATTATTAGAGACCTTAGGTTAAAATTAGAAAAGAGAGATTTACGTTTCTATGATGACTCGTTTAGAGGAAAACCGATCAGAATATCTTGTTTAATGTTATTCGAACATGCCATGATGATATTGGACATGTAGGTGTAGATAAAGTTTACGAATTAGTTAGTCGAACTAATTGGTTTTCAAAACAGAAATTTAAGATAAAGGAATATATACGTAAATGTTTAAAATATTTCACTTAATTCTCCTAACAGTGGTAGAACGGAAAGCTTTCTTAATGATGGAAAAAAAGGAGGAGGTCCCTTTCGATACGATCTATGTATACATCGATCATCGCAGTCCCATTGATACTTTACGGGTAAGAAATACGAATGGTCAGGACTAAATTTACAACGTCTGCCTCCAATAATAATGTATTATATCGTGGTCTACAAGAAAATCAATAATCAGGGAAGAACCTGTGATTATGAAATATTATGTATATTTAACATAATATAGGCTAATTCAACAAATTAATTTTAGATAGTTTAAGATTTAAATTCATATTATATAATTTCATTCATAATTTGTTTATCAATCATCTGAAGTTTTGCAAATGTGTAACGACTAAAATTTTATTGAAAGGGGCAATGTAGTCACCTAATTTTGTAACGTATTCTAAGTGATTCTAAGTGTTTTAGATGGCAGTTTGAACATATGTAAAATTAAGCCTGAGATTCAGTAGAAATTGACTTGAGTGTGGGGTTAAAAATAAAGTATGTGTAAAAATATAATTAAGTTATAATTGTTTCACCTTGTACAATGTTATAGCGGTACCTGAGCTCCATCAACAGAAGTTCGTATTGTATTTATTCAGCGATCTTCAATAACTTATTTTATGGTAACAAACCAGCAGGATAAATACATGCAATGCTCTGCCAATGAATTCAACGCTTGCACATATCTAAATGGAGATCACAGCGCAGAACAATAAAAGCAGGTGAGCGAAGTACCAAAAAGTTGCTATAGTTATTTCAGAAAGCAGTCATCACTGTTTGGATTCCATTAAGCAAAAACGATGCATGGATCTTTCTAGTAAACTCAAGGATAACTTATAATGTGATTTGCGAGCATAAAGTCGATGGTATATTTGAAACAACAACAATTCTTATTCATATGGTGAGGAAGTCCTGCGGGGCTTTTATCCATTTTTCCGATATCGTATTTTTCGTTACTATTGATTAGTCGAAAATAATCATTAAATTTGATCGCGAATATAGTATTAAGTATCAAATAAAATTAATAGTTGCGAAAATTTCGATTAGGTCGAGAAATACGATAAGGTCCAAAGTTACCTATACTAGAAAAACCCGATTTTATCGACAAATTCGACCTTTTCGAAAATTTGTACTTTTAAGTACATAAACTCAAATTACTAATAGTATATTGCTTACTAATATAAATTTAGTAAATATTAATATTATTGTTAGTATTTTACGTGTTTAAAATATATCTACATAATATATAAACCGCAAGAAATTTACTTAATAAAACAGAATAACCTTAACTACCAAAAAAGTACAGTTTCTAATTAACCCCACTAGTGATAATGAAATTTGATAAATAATTTTCAAATTTTAGTTACAGAAATAATTTCGCCAAGATGATTCGCTGACGAGTAGCTCTGTGGAAATTGAAACATGAATAAACATGGCGACATTATTAAATTTGCATCACCAAATTGTTTTTATTGTTTAAATTTACATGTAGAAATATTTCCCACCATTTGCACGGATAATTATAATTGTAAACTCAATTTTTTTTTTTATTAATAGTGTTGTTAAATAATAATAAAACAAATTATCACTATTTTTAATTATTAATTATGCGTACTCACATAAATTCACACGATTACAATACCATCGCACACACAATCACAATCACTACTGAAATGACATTTCAATAAAACAAAAACGATTTAATATTCAAAATGGCCGGTTTTACACAACACCAATATTTTATACGAGAGGATATTTCACGTAAAAAAGTGTATAGTTTAGTGGTTTGTGTATCGGGTGATTAAACAAAAATCATATTTTACATGAAATAGCCTTAAATTTATAACTATTGTTTTATTAAGAGCTAAAGCGTGATAAAAAAAATTTTTTTTCGACGCAAGAATTAATTTTATGATGAAATCGGATGAAATAATTTAATTATTACTTTCCGTGCAAGAATTGTTGGAACTACGGGTTGAATTTAGTGTTGAGACAGATAATGTTTTCGTTTATACACTCAGAGAAAAATATGATAAATGAATGATTGGAATTATTTTGTTATGACCAAGGAAATCATATTCAACTATATTTGATATATCCTAACATATTATAATAATAAATATCATTTATCTAATTACTAGAATTATGTATGATAAATTTTATTAAAATATAATATGATTGCATAAATCATGCGATATGATTTAATATAATCGAGACAATCATATAGTATGGTTTTATATATGATCTGCAATATTTAAATATGGTTAGAACAATCATAATACAATAGGGTCTATCATAATATAATTAGGTCTATCAAAACAAAATAAGGTTTATTGGAAATTATTTGTAACTCCTCGTGTTTGCTATGGTCATATCAAATAGAATTTGTACTCTAACAAGGTGCAATTATTACCTAATCTCGTGAGAAGTCTTAAATAAAGAATTTGTATTTAATTAATTTATATTAACGTTAATAGTTAAAAAGTGTTTTAGTGATGTTAGTAGTTTTGAAACCTAAAAGTGAATTTTTAGCAGGACAAATAGTTATTAAACCTTATAAGGGTGTAATTGTGTCTTGTAGTGGAAAACTACGGCACGTAAGTACATTTTTTTTAATTATTTTTTTTAAGTATTAATTATTAAAATAAAATGTGTTTCCAATTATTTAATGTGTGTGTTTGGAATACAATTTTAAGAAAACAAGTGTACAAAAATAGTTTTTGAGAATTATAAATTCAATTTTCTAAAATAGATTCAAATGAATTAAAATAGACATAATTTTTCAATTACATTTAAAATTTTATTCCACTAAAAAATTGTTAGCCCTTAAAAACAAATTTATTCAAAACTATCCAACTAGTTCGGCTGAAATCGGCAAACCAATTACGCTTATAACAGAGGAACTTAACAACGTATCTGCGGTGATAATTGAATATATCATCAATCGCAACCTAAATAATTTGTAAATATGTAGTTTTATTAGAATCAAAATATAAATATCTTTCATTGAGGTTTCTTTAGGCTTTTTAAGGACGATTTTACAAAATTCGCGAAACTTGTGCAGACGTTATTTCCAAAAGAGCTACACTGCCATACTAAGGAAAAAGTCACAAACGCCAAAAGTCGAAAAATGTGTTAGGGGATTCTGCAAATAAATACCTGTTTTTCACAATCACGTTATTTAATAGTTAAGGTTTCATATTAAGACAAGGCAAACAAAAATAGTTTAATTGAAATTACACAAAACTACAAAAAGACAAATTTGACTTTTTTCTTAGCAAGGCGAAAATGTAGATGACTGCGGGGTACTTTACGAGCGCTGGTAAAAAACAATAGTTATAGAATTAATTTATTAACACATATAGCAACATTTGAATATTTGAACCTGTTTCATTCATTAAAAGCGGAATTAATATCTAAATTGGTTAGTTGCATAAATTACTTGCATCTTGTAACAATATTAATAAATATTTTTTCACTATTTCCCGATGATCATTGGTGCTATCCTAAAACATCCAAATATTGACACCTCTGAGCAGTGGAATTTCCGAAAAAAATATTGATTAAACCAGATCATCTTTGTATGGCTTTGGCCCACGCCAAACTAATCTTTATAAGTGGTTAATAAATTAAAGGCCAAGAATAATTTTTAATTTTAATTTAAAAATTCGTTCTTTTAAAACACTAAGGCAACAAAATTAACCTAAATTTCTCGTAATTTATTGCCAAGATGATGTTTTGAAAAAAAAATGAAAATTCGGCACAATTTTCATATAATTACTAAATAAAAATTTAATGAATTATTTTTGGTGTATAATTTAACCACTTATAAAAAATATAAAATTTAAAGACCATTATTGAACTCACACATTTGTAAATTTTTTAAAAACACTTGTTAAATATTTCGCAAAATTACAAAAGGTTTAAAAAATCACTCGATCGATTTCGGCTTGATAGGCGATCATCAGGAGTATCTAATAAACTGAAAAATTTAAAAATGTGTGTATTAAGTGTGTTTCACCAAGTGCCTATAGCAGAAAGTGTAAAAACAAAAAGCATTATTGAATTGTTCCAAATTAATCAAAACGTTTTATTGTCTAAGGCCATGCCACATACGCAAACGGCAAACTATGGAATTTCAAACCGACAAACCCAATTTTTGTTAAAATTGTTTCATTTGCAATATCAAAAATATGAAAAAAATGTTCAATAAGTACCATCTTTTTCTAGAAAATTTTATTAAAACTGATTAAATCTCACGGACAAATTTTAGCTTGACTAAAATGTGAAATGATAGCAAAATATAAAATTGCTGTTTTTTAAATGAAATTAAATAAATTTTAATAAAATTTAAGACAATAAGTACAACGTTATTATTTTAACTTTCATTAAAACTTTTAAAATTTTATAAAACAACAATATTATATTATTATTATAGGTTTAAACCATTTTTTTAATAATTTTGATTTTGCAAATGAAACAATTTTGTGAAAAATTGGGTTTAACGATTTGATACGCCGGTTTGTCATTTGTGCATAGACCAACGTCTTTACTTTCTACAAAAAGCATGGTCTAGCGCATTTTTAACGTAAAATTGTTTTGTTTGATTTAGCTTCACACTAGGACCGCAGAATAAATGTGGCAAATCAAATTAGATATGACTGTTTGGTGGTTGTTACCCACGATACCACTAGATAAAGTTCATACAAACTAATTTAAAAAATAAAAAATAAAAATTCTGAGTATAGCCATACTTTTAAAGTCCTATGTTGTATATAGCTAGTATTAGTCAAGCAAAAAAGTGTTTTGACTAATTTATCTTAATTCAATAATAATTTCTATTTACAGATGTAGGCCTAGCGCTTAGTTTAGTACTTCTGCCGTACATTCTTCCACGGAAAGAGGAATCACAAAGGAAATTCCCGCTTTTCTAAAAAAGAAATTCCAAATTCATTTATAACTATACCTATAAATTAGGTTATATTCTAATTATATCAAAAACTACAATTTATTTTTCTACAGAAACCAGTTGAAGCAGCCGACACGGAAGGAAATACTGAATTTCTCAAAATTATTTTTATACGTGAATCTTTAGAAATAATTCATATGTGAGTTTTGCGGGAAAACGTACATATTAATGAATGCTTTAGAACCATTAAATACTACCTTTAATTGTTTGGGTATAAATGCTAACTATCCAACATTTTGCGAACATATGTACATGGTTTTGGTCATAACTTTAACTTTTAATGTAAGCCTTGCATTATGACTCATGTTATGCAAGTTATTATTAAATAGTAAAGTAATGATTGTATTAAAATGAATTTTAATGCAATTATGAAGATTTCTAAAGCAACATTTACATTAAAGCTATTTTTAATAAAGCTATGAAACATTTTAAAGCCAACTTGGTAAAACGATAAATTTATAAGAACATGAGAATTGCATGCACGTGTTTTGCGTTTTGAAATAAAATTCACAAAATCAAACCGACTAAATGACATATGTATACGCTGCTTAATGTTTAATAATTTAGTTTTCCGAATTCTAAAATGTTTAGTATGTTAAAGGAAAGCTTTTCAGTTGTTAAATTATAATTTGTTACCTTGGGCGACCACGGAAAGATTAATTTTTAATTTTTTTTAAGTAAACTTCAGAAAAGTTGGAGACTCTGGGAACACGGGTCAACAAAGAACAACTCCAGAAAAAACATGGTAACAAGATTTTATTAACAGAAATAAAAAACAAAATCGTGGCTACAGTTACGGAACTTTTAATGGAACTTGCTTTAAAATTTAATATTTCTAAAATATTTTATTAATGCAGTCTTTGATAAATTTTGATGCAGTTAATTGACGGTTCTTTTACAAATTGCTTTATATTCCAATGAAATGTTGCACTAAAATTTAATGTAATTGCTGTTTTACAAATTATGTAATGCAAATTGTATAAAAATCATTTTTAATGCAAGCTTTGTATTATTTTGTAATACAACCTTCCGTAGGATCTATATGTAATGCAATTTGCATTACATAAGCAATATTTTTTCAACTGTGTGGTTTTGTATGTCGCAGTCTAATGCTAGGTTTCACAAAAAAACAAGCAAACTCCAATTAGTGAAAATTTCATCTCTTTCTTCTTTTATGAAATTGCGATTTATTTTAATTTCTTAAACGCACGCTAATTTTATTTCGTTTTTACATGAAAATTTTCACTGGAGAGCTAAATATTTAGCTGCCCAATTTCGTTCAGCTAATTATTTAGCTGAAGGCTAAATATTTCTATGTAAAATAAAAATATAATTAACTTGCATTGAAATTTTATTGTGAAATAAAACGCAATTGCATAAAGAAGAATGGGAGGAAATATTATTTAACTAGAGTTTGGTTATTTTTGTGAAACCGGGCATAATGAAACTAAGAAATCTGGAAATTTCACAGAAATATAAGTTTGCGCAACAAGAGAAATTGTTTAGCACTAATTTCATAGAATTCGGAAATATTATCCTAACGAAAGGACCAGTAATCCACTTAAATGGTATTCCTAAATTTGTTTTTGTTAAATGGTTACTGAAATATAAAACTGTAAAATATATTTAGTGATAATATTATTTGATTCAAGTTAAAGTAGTAAAGAAAATTATCAAGAGAATTTGGCTGTGTTAGTATAATTCGCTAATACAACCTGCGCAGTTCATTCTGTATAATATAGAATGAAAATCATGATCAGTTCGAACCTGGATTAAATCCTATTACAATTTTCGGAACATATTAACTTCAAATAAATTAAAAATTAGAAATATAAAACGGTATATTTTAGTTGTGTTCAACATTTGGAAAATTTAGGGTTCAATTATCATTATTACGGTTTTGAAATTGAATTTGTGGAGCAATTTTAAACAATCAAACGACTAAAAGTTTTATGAAAAATTTTAAGAATTTATATATAAATAAGGTTTCAAATAAAAATATAAAAATAAAAAATAATTTCGTTTAGACCACTAATTTGGATATAATTATACTATGTGTACTGTACGATAAATTAATTCAAAATAAATGTTCATTGCAAGAACTATAGAATATGTTTTGTTATGTAGTAAAATATATCGATGGTTAATTATTTTTATTTATATTGAGCCAATTCTTTATATTTAAAGAATTATTTTATTGGTATAGGGCTGTTTATTTTTATTTTTATTTATTAGTACTTGAGCTTTCAATCCCAATTCGGTATTGTGGTTAATAAATAAAAATAAAAATAAAGAGCCTTATACCAATAAAATAATTATTTAAATATACAATATATAATATATGTACATATATGGTAGGATAGCTGCTATCACACCCCGCAGTATACTTCATTAATTGATACGATAACAACTATCACAGCATCTGTTGGGCTTTATCATATGGACATACTAAATTCAATTAATTTATTGATAACAACTATCATAATATGTGATTGTCTTTATCATCTCCAAATGATAAATTCAATTATATTATTGATACGATCCATCACAATAGCGATATATTTAATCATGGATATGGTTAAATCAATAATATTTGCATAATAACGTGCATAATTTATTAAATAGTACAATCATTATTATTAATTGTATACATCAAGGTATGATTTTCTTAATTATTGCATCTAATCATAAATATGATGGTCACTTTTATGATCAGCTCAATCATATTTTTTCTCTGAGTGTAGTTTTTATTTTGTTAACCTTATTAAGTTTAATTGTTGGAAAGAACCGCGGCAGATTAGGTACCTATATATCATTTTTAATAGTTTGTTTTGCATTATTTGAAGTCGTTTCTGATGACACAGAGATATTGTTTGCCAAGCAGAAGAACGATAGGTTAATTTGGAGAAAATACGGATTTAAATATCAGAAGTTTATTATTAAGGCTAAAGCTTGATTTGCGGTTTATAAAAGGATATACAATTTTAATTAGTTTGGTCACTTTCTTAATAGTTTAATCTATATGTCTGTGGAATACAAGTTTTTGATCCAAGCATCACGCCAATATATTTAATTTCTTTACACCAATCTTAGTTTCATTTACACAGATGCATCTGGCCGGTAGAGCATGTGGAACACGTTTTCGCGTGAAAAACTTCGCTTGAGATTTGGTGTTATTTATTTTTACCTTCCAATTGTGTAAATAAATTGCTATTTCAGCATATCTTTTCTAGATTGTTGATGATTTTTTGAGGATCCACAGAACTCGACAGGACAGCAGTGTGATCAGCGAATTGAAAAATGGTGCAAACTTTTAGTTTTGGAAAATCTGAAATATTATATTGAATATTGTGAAGGATTTAATACAGCACCATGAGGAACACCAGCACGAATTAAAAAATAATTTGATTCAAAATTTCCTATGAACACTTAGTATGGTCTATTCTGTAGATAAGAATGAAAGATTTTGATTAAATATACAGGAAAATTAAACTGAATTAATTTATAAATCAACCCGTCATGCCAGACTTCGAGTCTATTTTCAAAAACGTTTTAAAATTATAGTTCACTCCCGATTTTAGATTTAAAATTACACAGAATGCACAAAACCGAATGATATAAAAAGGAGTAGCAGCAGATACATTATTAAATTTCATTTCTATTCACCCATATCAAATGAACAGGAATGTGACCCACTCATTTATTAGAAGAGTTTTATATCTTACAGATAGGGAGTTTAGACAAAACATCATTATAAACATTACTAACTTATTAGTCCAAAATAATTACCCGATCAAACTTATCAATAAACTGATTACAAAAACATTATACACTAAATACCTAAATTGTCTGAAAAAAATCAAGAAACCTTTAAAAGATAATGCAAACATGAGAGTAGCAAATAAAATTATTTACAAAGCCTCTGAAACACATACAAAGTTAAAAGACAAAATCCCAGCCTAATAGAAAAATGGTCTGATATATAAAATTGTGTATAAAGACTCTGACCTTTGCTATATAGGCGAAACAATCAAAACGAGATCACAAAGAGTTGATCAACATCGGAAGGACGTAGTCCATATTAAAAAATAAGCTAATGTAAATCATAACCATTACAGATCGGCCCTTGTCAAACATGTGGACAAAAGAAAACATGATCGATTACGATTGATTACGAGAAAAATAAAAATAAAAGATTATTCAAAGAAGCTTGTCACATCTGGACATCGAGAAACCCGGAAAATTACAAAGTAGATAGTAATAAGCTATAAGCAAATTATATAAACATCACAAAAAATTACGTTAAATGACGTAATGTCATAAATAAATTCAAGTGTACAGTAGGTATAAAATCGGCCCTAATACACTACCCTGTGGAACTCCTGCGTTGATTTATTTCAATTCAGAGAAGGTATATCTAACTTAATCCTAAAGAATCTATCTTTCAAGTAAGATTCCAATATATTAGCAAATTGGATTGGTAGAAGATTTCTTAATTTGGGCAACGTGGAGAAATATTGTTGAACAGAATTTTTTTTCCTCTAGTGCTTTCTCAATTAAACTGGTTATTCTGTGAACTTCATCAATTATTGAGTGTTGGTTATGAAAACCGAACTGATGATTTGGGATTAAGTTTTTACCCTCGATTATCGGGTTTTACCTTCTTACCAGTAGTTTCTCAGAGAGTTTGGACATGACTGGCAATAGCGAAATTGACCTCTAAAATGAGGTTATGTGTGGTGGTTTCCCAGGTTTTGGGATCATAATTACTTTTGCAATTTTCCACAAGCTACCGTACATATTTGATTCTAAATGCTGCATTTATAAGATTTGTGATCTTTACCAGAGTTTTCCTTGGCAGTTTTTTTAAGATTTCCTCAGTAATAAGATGGCATTCATTTAAAAAAAACATATCGTTGCTGTGGTCACGGATAGTGTATCTGTAATGAAGAAAATGGGTTCTTTGATGGATGTTTACCGCCAACTTTGCCACTCTATACAAAAATTATAAACAGACTATTGAAAATCAGATGAAGATGAACATAACATGTAAGGTATCGTAAATAGATTTGTAGAAGCACAGTTTGAAATTAGCTCATTGAATGGTATAAATATAGCAACTGCAGCTTATAGTGTGTAGAATTCTTTATACAATATTAGTGTCGCGTGTCGCTGTATACCTAGCATATAATGAATAATTGTTTTGCCTTTGCATTACTTCTTGATAAAATTCCAACTTTTAAATTACAAAGTATAGTCATAATACGAAAAACAATGAATTCCGCTTTTTGCTTTGTTTACACCGAATCAAATTTATCATATAATTGTATGTTTAAAAATATAGCACAAATGATTACCGGTGAACTTGAACTGGATACTGGTCATGAGAATAATACTATCATGCCTGTTAAGGAATCAGTTCAACCAGAAATTGTGAGTGATAGTTTACCTAAAGGTGAAATTGTTATTGAATCAAATGGTTTGCCAATTTGTTATCCTCGACCTGACAGTAGTTCTTTGCCGCCAATTCAGCCTGTAACAATGAACTTACGCAAGAAAATTATAAGTGCTTCCACGAGCAAGAATATTCCGGCTCAGCAGTCTACATCTTCATCTTCAAAATCTGTTGTGAACAACTATATTATTGGCACTGGTAGTGGTGGTATCTTACGTGCTGTGGAACCTCGAAAGCTGATTTTTGTCTCCAGACTTCACCCGGATGTTACTGAAGCAAATATCAGCCAATATTTGCTAGACAATTTCAATTTGTCTGATGTATTGGTTCATCGTTTTACTCCAAAATTAAGTGATAATTTCAAGCAGAATTACTCATCATTTGAAATAAAAATTTCCGTTACTATGTTTGATAAATTGATGGATCCAACTTCTTGGCCAGCTGGTGTTCCAGTGAAGGAATTCCAAAATAAAACTAAGAGTCATCCTTTTTTCGGGCTACGCCAACCCAATCCACAAGGTTTTTAGATTGTTCGTAGTTTAGATAAACATTTTAATGAGATTATTATACTGTTAGATGTTGAATTTGACACAAATTTGATTTCCTTGCATTGACGGAAACTCTACTTAACGGTACAATTTCAAACAAGTCACTCCATATTAATAATTATAAATTAATACGTTTCGATCGTATAAATAATACACGATGGGTTGGGGTTGGTATTTATTTCAGGGATACTTTAAAAGTATGTAAACTATTCTCTAGCACATTTGGAAAAGTTGACGGTTATTGGACGGTTTGGAAAAATTCTTATTTTGATTGTTTATAACCCGCCTTCGGCTTGTACGGAGGATATTAATAATTTACAAATAATTTTTTCTCAATATGTGCTACAGTATGAAAAAGTTATTTGCTGCAGTGATTTTAATTTTAACATGTTGGCTAACAATAAACCTATAGTGATTGCTTGATGTTTGTACAATTTATATTATCTGCCTTTTAAACCGACTAGATTGGATAACATCCTGTTGGATTTGATAATTTTGTATGAGCCTGATAGGCATAATATTGTTTCTTTTGGGCAACGTGCAGTTCCTGCTATTTCTGATCGCACGACTTGGTTTTTGCGTGCTATAAATTCTGTCGTGTCAGGGATAAAATTTCCTATACTGTTGTTCCGGATTTTAAAGCGATTGATCGTGAGTGTTTTGTAAGTTGTTTCTTTTCGTTGGACTGGTTGAATTTTTGGTTTTATCCGGATGTGAATGATATAGTTGAGGAATTTAACTTAAACATTTTACATTTAGATAAAATGTTTAGATAAAACCCTCGTAAGAGGGTTACAAATAGGTGTCCTACTGCTCCGTGGTTAAATACTTATATTTTGGATTTGATGGAGCGTAGAGATTTGGTTTATAAAAAATATAAAAAATATGGACTGGAGCATGATTTGGTTTCCTTTACGTTCTATAGAAATAAAACCAACAAATGCATTAATGAAGCTAAGCATTCATTCTATTTTGGGAATGTATATACAATTCTAAAAGAACATGGGTCAATTTAAAATAACTTGGAGTTCTAGGTACATCAAATGAGGCAGTCATTATGTTTTCTGCCGAGGAAATTTTGAATGGAATTTGTCAGTTTAGTGATTCTTTTGGTGTTTTAGCTTTACCTGATTCGAATTTTATTAGTTCGGTAAGCTACGCGTTTGTATTTGACTGTGTTGATGAGCTTATGGTGCTGAATGCGATTCGTGCTGTTAAATCGGATTTGATGGCATATGATAATGTAAACTTTAAAGTACTGAAATTGTTTATTGAATTATTTCTGCCTCATATCACATTTATTATTAACCAATGTTTAACGAAATCGGTGTTTCCTGATTTGTGGAAGGTTGCTTCTATCATTCCTCTACCTAAAAAGGATATGGTTTCTGGTATTGGTGATATTCGTCCGATAAGTATTTTGCCGGCCCTATCAAAGGCACTAGAGAAAATCATTCAACTCCAAATTACCGAGCACCTTATCCGTTTGATTTTTTAAGCAAATTCCAATCAGGACACAAGCCTGGTCATAGCACTACCACTCCACTGGTGCATATAGTTGATGATCTATCAGCTATTCTAGAAAAGGGCAATTCATTCGGTATTTTAGTCCTTTTAGACGTTCCTAAAGCTTTTGATTGTGTTAACCATATCCACTTGCTTCAGAAGTTACATTTGTATTATACATTTTCGAATTCTGCTATTATGTTGCTTCAATCTTATTTGAGCGACCGCAAACATTTCGTAAAGCATGGAGAAGCTCAATCTAGTATTCGAGGAGTATTTACTGGGGTGCCTCAGGGTTCTATATTGGGGCCTTTACTTTTCTCCATTTATATTAATGATCTGCTTTGGCATATTCGGAATTGTCGATATCACCTTTATGCTGATGATTTGCAATTGTATATTGGTGGGGACTTTTCATAGTTGGATGCGATTGTCATGCGACTTAATGCTGATCTTAAAAATGTTTCCTTATGGGCCAAGAATAATTCACTTGCTATTAATCCCACTAAAAGTAAAGCATTATTGCTTTCTAGAAATAATTCTCATAATATAGCACCTCTGATTTATTTAGACAATGATATTATCTCATTTGTGCCGACAGTTAATAACTTAGGACTAATATTAAACCCAAAACTGACTTGGATTGAGCATATAAAATCCCTATGCCAGCGTGTTAATTATAGTTTATACTCGCTAAGGTTGTAACAACCGCTTGTGGTTGTTATGATCTGTTTAATTTAAATCAGTAATTACGGTTGAAAATCCCAACAAGGTTGCATGTTTATCCACTGCGCTGCATAAAATCTCTTCCACTACACGTCATTCTTTCTTTGGCTTAATTTGTAATAGAAAATATTTTTTTTTTTGGTAGAGTGTACCATTTAGCATTTTATACTTCTCCGTATTTTGGTCGGTTACTCGATTCGTTTTATCATTTTTTGTTTTGATGGTATGTAATGACGTGTAGTGGTTGGTGTGTTGCTTCATCTGTTTTGTTTTGGTTAGCGCGTGGATTTTCCATGTAAATGGAATGTTCCAGTGATTAAATTAAATAGTATTGGTGTGTGCGAGTCGATTTTTGGGTGCGGTTGTATGTATATACGCCATCCGAAATCTATCGGTCGGGTAATTGGTTAATGTTTTCTTTAGTAAATAATTTTTTGGTGGGGGAATAAATTTTTATTTTGTACGCGTCGGTATTTTTTTTTGGATAGTCGAGTTTTGAATTTGGAACAATAATAGAGTCTCGTTTGGAATTTTATAAAGTAATAAATGTTTTTTTTTTTTGTTAATTTAAAAAATAAAAGAAAAATAAATCAAGTTTTGGTGTAATAGTGGACGGGGTATTGAGAAATTGCGTGATCAAACCCTCCATTTGTAAATTTAAATTTTTTTTGTTTAAATAATTGGATAAGGAGGATAAATTAAAAATCCAGTGTTGGATCAATAAAAAAAAAAAAAACCTAAAATAAATAATTATAAACTTTTGTTGAAAAATTAAGTTGTGAATAAAAATATAAAAAGGAAACAAAAAAAAAAATAATGAATACACACCAATGTAGTTTTGCTTAATTTTCGGGGATACGTATGAGTATTGGGGTCTTTGGCGAAACTATCCAATTAGTGAATAGAATATAGTGAATATACAGATACGTATAAAATGGGAAACAGTATATACTGACGAAGTGGTGGAAATTGTATCGATAATAATATTAAAACTAAATTCCATATTCGGTGAACCATCATAGTTAATTATTGAGCAGAAAAGTTACGTTCTCAGTTCGAACCGTGCGAGATCAAAGCATTTGTTGATTTTATAGTGCTTGTGGTGGCCTAAAGCCATTATTATTGTATTGCTGAAAGAATTTGGGTTTGTGGCAGCAACTCCTCCTAAAGGAGTGGGGTTCGAGAAGCCAGAGGGGGCTACTGTGTTCCTGCGTCGGCGCTGTTATTGTAGGTCGGTCGGGCCTAAATTTTGGGTGTTTGTTCAGGTAAGGTGTGACGGCCAAAATACATAAAGAACGCCGTCAACACCGTGTGAGTTTTTCCTTTTTAATATTGTAAACCAAACTTGGTTTTGTGTTGTTTTTTTATTATATTTTTTTTTTTTTTTTTTATAAATTTCATAAATTTTTGAGGGTTTACAGGTTCCGGGTGGCGTCGCATACGACACCCCATAATCGATTCGCACCACGTTTTTTTTGTAATTTTTGTTAACGGTTCATTTTCCTTTTAAATTTCTTTTCATTTCATTTTTTTTTTTCTTTTGTCTGATTTGATCTTCATCCGGTAATTACAGATTTTTTTTATGAGTTTATGGTTACATTTGATTTAAAAGTGATGTGTGTGTAAATAGTTCTGTGTGATCGCGTGAGGATGGGCGGCCTTATGCTGACCTAGGCCTTGAGCAGGGTCGCCGGAGTGGCACCGGCGTCCTTGTCGAACGCTCCCATTTATGATTATCTACCACTGTGGTCGTGGCACGGTAGGATAATTTTCTTGTCCCCTTCGTTTTATCTCTATGCGGTTTTCAAGCATAGTAATATGTCTGGTAACCCCCACGCCTAGCGGCGAGCTTCAGCCAGTGCAATACCGCAACCAGACCTCTATTGCTATGTTCTGTTTAACAAAATCCCTTTTGGGGGATTTTGTTACAGTGGCGCCCAAAAATTTCGGCTAATTTTTTTGAGTTTCGTCTTTTCAGATTTCACAATTTTTTTTTTCAGCTTACTTGTTGTGAGTACCACGTGCAAAGTCCAACGCTTGCGTTGTTTGAGCTTGCACGGGTGCTCACATCAACGTTTTCTGCCCGATCAACATTCAAATCTGCATTGCAACCAGCGTAAGCTGTTTGATTGCATGCAGATGAGAGTGTTGATCCCTATTCTCAGCTCGTCTGATGAATGGGCTTACCATTTCTGCCATGTGGCATTGATTGTGGTTAAGCTCATTCTTCTTTCGTTCTGAGTTTAGTCTTATTAAATTTTTTAGAGTCTTCGTACCTTTTAATTAACGTAATTTTCTATTTCAGTCCGACTACCTACATGGGGAGGGATCCAAGCATGTTCTAACCTTTGGTTATTTGATCTTGCTGGATCGTTCGTCATGTTGGTTCCATGTGTCATGGGTGTTGGGATCGCGAACTTGTTGTTTCCACCAATGTGGTGTTGATTGGACAGTTCGTGGTCGCAGTACTCATTGGCACATCTTTAGTCAATTTCTACTTTCAGGTAAAATTTTATTTTTCAAATTTTTTTGTTCAATTCTAATTAAACTACTGGGACCACAGTGGTAATTTCTATTTTTTTTATTATTTTTTGCGTTCGCGCCTAGCTCAGCATGGGGCCGTGCTCACTTCTCATGTGATCACACTTCTTTGATTATATTCTTCATTTTTTTCATTTTTTGTTTTGGGTATTTTATTTCTTTGGGAACATTTATTTCTTATTGTTTGTTTTTCAGCTTTGGTTAGTGGAGCCGCTAACATCTGGTTAATAATTTTAGTTATTTCAGTTACTTATGGTAGTGGATTTCTTATTCCATTTCGTTACTTTGATTTTTGTTTACAGTTATAAGTTAAAAGTTTATACTAATTTTGATTATTTTTTTGTTTATTTACATTAAAGTTTTTTCGGTTTTGGAAATCCTTAAATTACTATTTAATTTAATTAATATTTTTTTTATTATTCGATAATTTTTTTTTTTTTGATCGGGAATCTTTTTATTGATATTTAAAGTAAATTTTTTTTTTCTTTCGGTAATTTTTTTTGTGTATATACATATATATATATATATATAAATATAATTCATTTTCTTTATTTTATTTTTTTTTGTCTCTCACATTCAGTTCAATAGTAAACTCAGTAAACATAAATTCTTTTTGTCCTTTAAATTATATTGAGGTATTAAGCAACACTTTAGATTCTAACACATTACCTTGGGATAGACTGACGAGTACGGATGAGAAAAAGGTTTTGAGTTGAGCGCTAGTTCAATATTGACGCGAGTGGTCCATTGGATAGTAATTTGTTTCTCGCAGCTCCTCAAACAGCCCGGCTTGTGGATATCTACTTGGTCATAGTGAGTCTAATTTGAGATTGGTGCTTCAATATATGTTTTCAATAAATTTCTTTAAATAATTAATTAATAATTTAAAATTTTTTTTTTCTGCTTTAAATTAATTAATTCTATTTTGTTTTTCATATATATATATATATCCAAATATTGTTATATTTAATTTTTTTTGGTTGGGAAAATTTATTTTTTTTAGTAATCTCTACAATTAAATAATTTGTTTGATTTTTTTTTTGGTTGAAATTGCCAGTATCGCTGGTTTTCATTTATTATTTACGTTAAAATTTAATAACTTTTGGTTTAGGTAACTTTAATTATAACTATAATTTATTCAGTTTTCTATAAAGTAAATATAAGTTAGAAATTTTTTAAAATAATATTGTTAATTTACATTTGTCGAAAATTAACTCTCATTACGTTTAAAATCACGTTTAAATTCAATTTTGGTTAATTTTTTTTGTAGCTTTAATTTTTTTTTTTTTCTCTGTTTCACTCAATCTTTTTATAATGGACGAATTAATTAAGGCATTTAATGTGGATCCTAATTCAATTGATCAGGCGGAAATGATGAGAGTATTGACGGCTCAAGTTCAACTGCTGACCAACGAAGTGAGAATACAGCTGGATGCGGAACAAGCAGCCGGTGTGCATAGTCAGTTAAATCCAACGTTAAAAATTCCTGTTCCGGAGGTGTCTTTTGGGCCACCTCCTCACCCTGATTTTGCTGGTCCTGCAAGAGATCCACTTGTTTCCACGGCGATAAACCCGCAGGACAATAATTTGCCTGAATTAACTCATTCTTTCATGGAACCTGTCTCTAAAGAGCGTTCATCTCCGGAGCAGGCCACCCAACGTCCTAATTTTCAGTCAGCACCAGATGCTAGAGATCTTCATAATAGTACTTTGAATCCCGTGCCTTCAGCAATTCATAATCCACCTGTTCAGTTCAACTCCGATTTCAATAGACGTTCCTTATCTCGATGTGGGATTTCCTACACAGGTTCACCTTCTGGCATAACAGTGGACATGTTCCTTTTCCAGCTGGACTCTGTAGTGAAATCCAACAATCTCTCACCTTCTTCTGTACTTCTGGATCTGCATCTTGTCCTGAAAGATGTGGCACTGCAGTGGTACTGGACCTACCGCAGGTATAATCCTTCAGCACCTTGGGATAGCCTCCGATTAGCCTTCCAAGAAAGATTTAAAGATAGGCGTACTCCCTACGAAATTCGTCGTATGGTTGAGTCTCGCAAACAGTTACCTAACGAATCATTCTTGGAGTTTTATCATCACATGTGGAATTTGGCCCTGCAGTGTCACACCCCTTACAGCGACGATGAGTTCATACAACTACTGATGAACAATATGAAGCCTGTCCTTCAGTATCAACTTACTGATCGACACTTCTCACATATCAATGAGCTCATCAAAAGCTGTACTTCATGGGAAGATTCTCTAAAACGTTTTCGTTCTCTACCTGATTACTCGATGCACCCTCGTCGTAGTATCAATGAACTCGGTGTTGAGAGAATGTATGATTCAGAACCAGTCGTTCCAATTTCTAATCCGTCAGTTTTATCCGCAGATACGTCAGGAACCGCATATCGCATTCCATCTGTTGTTTTTGTTCCGACGTCCGAATCTGTGCAACATATTTCTGCTATCAGCCCCAGCCATTCTTATCGTGCTCCAATGGGAACGACTATTACAAATTCTAAGTCTTTTAAACACACCTCTACTTCTCCTTCACCTAATGTAACCAATACCTCTAGATCTGGCCGCAATTACATTTGCTATAATTGTTCTGATATAGGGCATGGTTTTCAAGACTGTCCTCGTCCTCACTTGGGTGCCTTTTGCTATCGTTGTGGTCTCAAAGGCACCATTTCAACAAATTGTGTTCGTTGTGCGGGAAACCAGATCAGTGGTTCATGGAGATCGGGGAGCCAGGAACCACAGACCACCTCAACCCCAACAATAATTACCAAAGTAGATGCAGTCAGCAATACCGACCCAGAGTTTCGGAAGAGACTGATGCCAGATGGGAAGAATCAGTCGAACCAGTGAAAGTTCGCGTTGAGTCCTTTGATTCCGCAATCTCTTCTGGATCTGGTTCAGCTGGTTCCGACCTAATGGTATCGGACTCTTGCTTGCCTGTTTCTCCACCTGAATGTCGAGTAAATTCCTTTTCCAAATTGGAACACTCCATTCCTCCAATTTCTTCATTTAACAATAGTTCCAATTTTTCTGATTCCGTTCCACCTATCCCCAACACTTTTGGGAAACTCATCTCAGCTCAGTTACTTCGCTCAAAAAAATACTGGGAGCAACGTCGGATTTTGCGATCCTTTGTTGTTTCTTCAGTACTCGGTTCTGAGACAAGCGATAAACGGCCTTATGCCGATATTCTTGTCAATGATGTTCCATACCGAGGTCTATTAGATAGTGGAGCGAGTGTGAGTGTGTTGGGTTGTGGTTCTGAAAAGTTGTTGGCGGACAATAATCTTCATATTCATAATTTTCCTACTTCTATTCAGACTGCGAGTGGTCAATCTCAGAACGTCATTGGTTACATAAATGTTCAGGTTAGCTTTAACTCCCAATCTCATTACATGCGATTCTTTTTAGTACCTTCTCTAAAGCAATCTCTTTATTTAGGGATTGACTTTTGGAATAAATTCGGCATTACTTTGCAATTACCTGCGTTGAGTGAATTATCGGACTCCGCAGAAATATCTTGTTCTCCTAAATTCCATTCTCTCTCTCCAGATGATAACTTAAAGCTCTCTACAATAGTTAAAAAATTTCCGTCAAGTGCTAAAATGGGTCTTGGACGAACTACATTAATCTCTCATGAGATTGATGTTGGTGAATCCAAGCCTGTTAAGCAACGTTTTTACTCTGTTTCTCCTGTTAAGCAAAAACTAATGTATGATGAGCTAGATAGGATGTTATCACTGGATGTGATTGAAGAAAGCCACAGTTCATGGTGTTCTCCTGTCACCATGGTGCATAAGGCTAATGGCCAAGTACGCTTGTGTTTGGATGCCCGTGAGGTGAACAAGGTGACGGTCAGGGATGCGTATCCGCTTCCCCTTATCAACGGATTGTTGGGTCGTTTGGATCAAACTCGCTATATATCAACTATTGATCTAAAAGATGCCTTTTGGCAGATACCACTCGACCCGCAATCCCGAGATAAGACGGCGTTTACTGTCCCTGGTCGTCCCTTGTACCACTTCAAGGTCATGCCCTTTGGGTTGTGCAACGCTCCCCAAACACTGTGTCGCCTTATGCATCGGGTGATTCCTTATCAACTGCACGACAAAGTATTCGTCTACCTTGATGATTTATTGGTTACTTCGTCCACTTTTGATGAACACTTGGAACTTTTGGAAGTTGTGGCTTCGTTGCTAGTAAAGGCTGGTTTAACCATAAATTTGGAAAAGAGTCAGTTTGTTTTGAAGGAGGTTAAATACCTGGGTTATTTAGTGGGAGATGGTTGCCTTCGCACCAACCCAGAAAAATGTAAAGCAATTAGAGAATTTCCACGACCAAAAACGACTAAACAGATACGTAGTTTCTTGGGTTTATGTGGGTGGTATAGGCGTTTTATTAAAAATTTCGCGTCTTTAGCTGCTCCATTAACCGATCTGACAGGGAAAAAATCTAAGTCTAAATGGAATCTTCACGCTGAGGAATCCTTCCAATCTCTTAAAGTATCTTTATCGTCTGCTCCTGTTTTAGCTAACCCTGACTATGGGCGCCCTTTCTTCATCCAATGCGACGCAAGTGCTGTTGGCGTGGGTAGTGTACTTTTTCAGCTTGATCCTGATGGCGCTGAACATCCCATTGAATTCTTTTCGCACAAACTTAATGCCGCTCAGAGGAATTATTCTGTAACTGAGTTGGAGTGCTACGCAGCAGTACTTAGCGTCCAAAAATTTCGGCCCTATATCGAGGGATACCCGTTCACGATTTATACTGATCACGCTAGTCTCCGCTGGTTGATGTCCCAAAAAGATCTATCTGGTAGACTCGCCCGCTGGAGTTTAAAGCTGCAAGCGTACAAATTTGATATCGGATATCGTAAAGGAACGGTGAATGTTGTACCTGATGCCCTTTCTAGAGCTTTTTATAGTGAGCCCACAGACGATGTAAGTAACGATCAACCTTTTCCTCCTGTTGAAACTACTTTGAATGATGATTCCTCCTTACTTTGTGATTCTCCTGTTATACAAGAAAATGTGTCTAGTTTAAATTCTTCAAGTGACAATTCGGTTCTACATATTGATCTTAACTCTTCAGCTTTTCAGGACGATGAATATGTACAACAGATCAATCGAGTACAACTATTAAAAGATTGCGATCACAACTTCAAAATTCGTGATAATAAACTCTTGATCTTACCTTCCTACGCTTCTCGTTATACGTCCACTGATTTGTCTGAATGGAAGTTAGTAGTTCCGTTGTCCTTGACTGCAAACTTAATTGAACTGGCTCATTCTTCTCCTACTTCTGCTCATATGGGTATTAAAAAAACTGTAGAACGACTTCAACGGCAATTTTTCTGGTTTGGTATGACTAAACAAATCAAACTTTTCATCTCTAATTGTGTACAATGCAAGATGAATAAGCCTGTAAATTTTAGCACTCAACCTTTGATGGGTTCTCAAACTGAGTCTACTAGACCTTTTGAAAAATTGTTCGTTGATTTCCTTGGACCTTATCCTCGCTCCAAACGAGGTAATACCTGTATCGCTATCGTGTTGGATCATTATTCAAAGTTTGTTCTAGTCAAACCATTGCGTGAAGCTTCCGCCTCTTCTCTGTGTAGCTTTTTGGAAAATGAGGTGTTTTTACTTTTCTCTGTGCCTGCAGTGATTACTTCTGATAATGGTAAACAATTCATATCTAACTTATTTAAAGATCTCTTGAAAAAATATAATGTTGATCATATACGTACTCCTATTTACTCTCCTCAAAGCAACGCTTCTGAGAGAGTTAATCGGACGTTACTGTCTAGTATTCGGTCTTATCTTGATGATCATGCACATAATGAATGGGATTGCCATCTGTCTGAAATCACTGCGGCATTGCGAAATGTTAAACACGACGTCACGAATTTTTCTCCTCACTATTTGGTCTTTGGTCAACACATGTCCTTAAACGGTTCAGATTATGCTTTACGTAAACTTTTATCTCCTCAGGATGATAACGAAATACATGTGTTGTCCAAGTCTAATAGATTAAATCTTATTCGTGATCAAATAACTCATTACCTGAAAGTTGCACATGAGAAATCCGCTGCTCGTTATAATTTACGAAGTACCAATAGGAATTTCCTGCCTGATCAACCTGTGTTTGTCCGATCCTTCGCACAAAGTAGTGCTCCTGATAGATTTTCTGCAAAGTTAGCTGCTAAGTTTATTCCTGCTTTTATCACTGATAAAATCGGAACAGTCTCTTATAATATCAGAAATCTTGATGGAAAACCTTTGGGAGTTTATCATGCCAAGGATATACGATTGTGACAAATTATTAGTGAAATTTTTTTTTCTCCTTCCCTCTTACTTTCATGCCTGGCTTTGAGATCTTTTCTCGGGTGTGAGTCGTCCCCACGCTGTAACAACCGCTTGTGGTTGTTATGATCTGTTTAATTTAAATCAGTAATTACGGTTGAAAATCCCAACAAGGTTGCATGTTTATCCACTGCGCTGCATAAAATCTCTTCCACTACACGTCATTCTTTCTTTGGCTTAATTTGTAATAGAAAATATTTTTTTTTTTGGTAGAGTGTACCATTTAGCATTTTATACTTCTCCGTATTTTGGTCGGTTACTCGATTCGTTTTATCATTTTTTGTTTTGATGGTATGTAATGACGTGTAGTGGTTGGTGTGTTGCTTCATCTGTTTTGTTTTGGTTAGCGCGTGGATTTTCCATGTAAATGGAATGTTCCAGTGATTAAATTAAATAGTATTGGTGTGTGCGAGTCGATTTTTGGGTGCGGTTGTATGTATATACGCCATCCGAAATCTATCGGTCGGGTAATTGGTTAATGTTTTCTTTAGTAAATAATTTTTTGGTGGGGGAATAAATTTTTATTTTGTACGCGTCGGTATTTTTTTTTGGATAGTCGAGTTTTGAATTTGGAACAATAATAGAGTCTCGTTTGGAATTTTATAAAGTAATAAATGTTTTTTTTTTTTGTTAATTTAAAAAATAAAAGAAAAATAAATCAAGTTTTGGTGTAATAGTGGACGGGGTATTGAGAAATTGCGTGATCAAACCCTCCATTTGTAAATTTAAATTTTTTTTGTTTAAATAATTGGATAAGGAGGATAAATTAAAAATCCAGTGTTGGATCAATAAAAAAAAAAAAAACCTAAAATAAATAATTATAAACTTTTGTTGAAAAATTAAGTTGTGAATAAAAATATAAAAAGGAAACAAAAAAAAAAATAATGAATACACACCAATGTAGTTTTGCTTAATTTTCGGGGATACGTATGAGTATTGGGGTCTTTGGCGAAACTATCCAATTAGTGAATAGAATATAGTGAATATACAGATACGTATAAAATGGGAAACAGTATATACTGACGAAGTGGTGGAAATTGTATCGATAATAATATTAAAACTAAATTCCATATTCGGTGAACCATCATAGTTAATTATTGAGCAGAAAAGTTACGTTCTCAGTTCGAACCGTGCGAGATCAAAGCATTTGTTGATTTTATAGTGCTTGTGGTGGCCTAAAGCCATTATTATTGTATTGCTGAAAGAATTTGGGTTTGTGGCAGCAACTCCTCCTAAAGGAGTGGGGTTCGAGAAGCCAGAGGGGGCTACTGTGTTCCTGCGTCGGCGCTGTTATTGTAGGTCGGTCGGGCCTAAATTTTGGGTGTTTGTTCAGGTAAGGTGTGACGGCCAAAATACATAAAGAACGCCGTCAACACCGTGTGAGTTTTTCCTTTTTAATATTGTAAACCAAACTTGGTTTTGTGTTGTTTTTTTATTATATTTTTTTTTTTTTTTTTTTATAAATTTCATAAATTTTTGAGGGTTTACAGGTTCCGGGTGGCGTCGCATACGACACCCCATAATCGATTCGCACCACGTTTTTTTTGTAATTTTTGTTAACGGTTCATTTTCCTTTTAAATTTCTTTTCATTTCATTTTTTTTTTTCTTTTGTCTGATTTGATCTTCATCCGGTAATTACAGATTTTTTTTATGAGTTTATGGTTACATTTGATTTAAAAGTGATGTGTGTGTAAATAGTTCTGTGTGATCGCGTGAGGATGGGCGGCCTTATGCTGACCTAGGCCTTGAGCAGGGTCGCCGGAGTGGCACCGGCGTCCTTGTCGAACGCTCCCATTTATGATTATCTACCACTGTGGTCGTGGCACGGTAGGATAATTTTCTTGTCCCCTTCGTTTTATCTCTATGCGGTTTTCAAGCATAGTAATATGTCTGGTAACCCCCACGCCTAGCGGCGAGCTTCAGCCAGTGCAATACCGCAACCAGACCTCTATTGCTATGTTCTGTTTAACAAAATCCCTTTTGGGGGATTTTGTTACAAGGTTAATAAAAATGTTTTGTCCAGTGAATTTACGCATATATCTTGTTAAAAGTCTGATTATAGTGATAGTACTTCAAGGCGTTTACTTGAGGTTACGTTTAATAACTGCATCCGGTATGTTTATGACCTTAGGAAGTTTGACCATGTCTCTGAATTTAAGGTTTCTATTATTGGATGTGACTTGTTTGAATTTTATTGTTATAGAACTGCGGTTTTTATTTTCCGTATTATTAAATCGGGTATACCATTGTATTTACATGAGAAATTAGATTTTTCTACATCGTTGCGAACAAGAAATGCCAACTTGCCTATCAATAGGACAAAGGTTTACAATAACTCCTGTTTGGTGAATATGATTGTCATCTGGAACAGCCTACCACTGGTACTAAAAAATATTGATTCTTTGAATATTTTCAAAGGATTAATGTTCAAATTGGTAAAAGAAAACCAAAATTTTTGATTGATTCGGTTGTAAATAGTATGTATATAATGTATATATGTTTATGTATATATTTTGTATATATATTATGTTTGAGTATTATTTTCTTGTTATATTCTAAATGTTAATTGTAAATTTTGTGTGTTATTCTCTACTTTGATAATTGTATATATTCTTGTTGTACAAAAACATTATGGTTTAAACAGCATTGGCTTATGAATAAATAAATAAAATAAAAAAAATAAAAAAATAAATAAAACTGAACCGAAATCGCACCCCAGGCCTTTCAATGTATAATGCAATATGATACAGCCCTGTTAGCTAGTTGGCTGCTTAATAATGTTTTGTCCCTAAATTTAAACAAATCCCACTATATGTTATTCTATGAAAGAACCAAAATCACGTATTGGATTAAATAATTCCCCAATAATTATAATTTTAACAAATAAAAATAAAAATTACTCGGACACTATTTCTGTGTAACTTCATAAAGCAAATTTATGTTGTAGTTCACTTCTATCCGCTGGAGCACATCGTAGATCGTACCATATTCATCAATAGTTTTAGTCAATTTTAAACGTAAAGTCACTTTTGGTTTGTAATATAGTTTATAAATAAACATAACACCAATTATTAATAGTTCTATTAAATAAATTTTTGTTTATTTCAAATTATATAAATAATAAATAATATTAAGAATTTCAATTATTTAAATACATAACCATAGCTCATATTTAATTAATATAAGTATATTATGTAATAATTTTAAGCTAAGTACTTTATTCTAATTCAGAAATCTTTACTTCTAATTCTTCCTCGACATCTGTACACAATTCATCATTAATCATGATGGAATAATATACGTGTAACAATTTTTTCGATCGCTAGTAAGTTAGACGACTCCTTATTAGCGAATGCACGTGTGCCCAGCTAGAAAATAATATTTCTTCAATTTGCGCTGATGATGCCGGAATTTTAAGGAATTGCTTTGCCATTTGCGATAAAATGGGATGATTTATTTCAGCCATGTTCCAAAAAACTATGGGTTTTTTATCGCTTTCTCATAGAGCATTTTGAAATATGTGCTTTGATATCTAAATTCATCCCATTGCTTGATCCCAGCTCCGTTCAATTTTTTAAAGAAATGTGTATTTTTTCTAAATGATCCTTTGTAAGTTTGCCAATATCCATATGAGGTTGCAAATAAAATGCTGCCAAGGCATATTCGTTGAAAGCCATTTCCTTCCGAATATTCAATTTCAATTTAAATTTAATTGGTAATTTAAAATCTAACCACAAAATTATCCGCATCGGCAATTGAAAATGCAGACGATTAGCACATTTTAACGATATGGCATATTGTTTCGAACATCTGTAAACTTTCCTTCACTCGTTCAATGAACTGATCGTCAACAATGAGTTAAATTGTTTGAATTTTAGACTCAGCTGCTGCGATCTTCATCTGCTCCAAGTTCTTTATTAAAGAGCGGTAAGCATCTCTGTATGAGCCCCAACTCGTTTCACAAGGTAGTTTAACTTTACCACCACCGTGCATGACTATTTGTTATTTTAAATCGGGGTGCTTGTATTATTTTAGTACAGTATGTAGTCAGCTTCTCTGTTACTGCTATATCTAATTCGTTCTTTGCCAACAAGTTGGCGGTATGGCTATTGCAAGTACTATGCAATAAAACGTGGTGGGTAAGTTTTCCCATTTTGACCATAGTACCTACTTGCATTATCGGAAACAACCGCATATTCTTTAGCTTTGTATAGCTGCTTGGCAATGTCTACCGATTCCAGCAAAATTTCGGCTAATCGGGCTCCTGTGTCGCTTTCACCTGTTAGATACCAAGCTTTTAAAAAGGCTTGCTCGTCAATGGCATGATGCAGCATAGATACTACCAGTGTTGCGTTTACTAGAACTGTTTTTCCAACCATTTATTAATAGCACTGACTGATAGTGCTTTTCTTCCTGGAACTTTAATAGCGTAAGCTGGTTTTAACTATTTAATTAATGACTTAATATGTTTCGATTTCACCAATCGAATGCCCTTTACACAATGAATCGCGATTTTGCTCGTACGAGTAAAAATTATTCACCGATTTCTGTTCAATTCAGAAATTCTTCTATAATAACGTATAAAGGTTTGGTAAACGATTAATCGCTTAATCGGTCTAAACATGAACATCTAATCATTTTTTGCCTTGTTGTTGAACGGTGGGTCTAATATGCAATCGAATGAAATCCGTAAAAAAATCAATTTGAGCTTAAACGACCTAGAAGTTTGGCTTCTTCCTATATTTACCAAACAACTGGTAGGTCTAAAAGCAAGTAGTGTTTATTTAGGTTTAAAATGGATATTTTCCAAAATTAAAAGCTTTAAAGCTCTCAATTAAAATTAAAATAAAATTACGTATAAGTCGGGAGCTTTAGTTTGCACAACAGTTAGTGTGGGTTTTATAAAATAACCGTGTTTTATTCTTAAATAAATAAATGCTGATATTGAAAGTGAATAAAACAAGTTTTATTTCCAGTGTGGTGGATTTGGATGTAACAACTTATTTTATTCACTTTTCCTTATTTTTATAATGTACCGGCAATTAAACATATTCACCCATAATCAAATTATTAATTAATAATTAGGCATTCAGCATTTATCCTCGTTAATAAAAATAAAAATAAATTCCTAATATTAAAAAAATAATGACGGTAATTAAATTAGAAACAAAAATTTGACATTTTTTTAATTACAATTAAGAAAAAAAAGTTATTTTGGTTTCCAAAGAATTTATTTGCGCCAAAAATCTTCAAAGTAGGTGGTACACATATACCAAAAAAAAAAAAACAAAAAAATATTCTGTAATATTTAATTAAAATAATTTGTCAACTTAATTATAATTATTATTATTGTTCTTTCTTTATTTAATACAACCAACAAAAGAAATTTAAATATTTTACTCATAAATAATTCTTAAATTAATTAAATTTTTTTTTTGTATTTTCTAAATTTTAGATTATTCAGCGAATTCCATTTTCCACACAGACGAACAACAAAGGCGTGTACATATATACGCAGCAAATAAAAATAAATAACAAATTTGACAACAACAACAACAAAAAGTTTATCGTTGAAAAAAAAAAAAAAAGTTTTATTTTTTTGTAATTTAGCAACAACCAAACAAATAAAAAATAATTAAAAAGTAATGAGTGGAATTGTTGAAAATAAAAATGTTATGTAAATTGGTTTATTGTTGGTAAATTATTCGTTAAGTGGTTATTAAACAAAAAAAAAATAATTATTTCGAATTAAACAAAGTTATAATAGTTTATTTGTGTTTAAATATATACAAATCGACATTTGTTAAGCTAGCGTTCAAAATTGCGAAACAAAATCAAAACTAAATATGGGGAAAAAAAATTCAAAACTAAAACAGGACACAATCGATCGATTGACTACAGACACATACTGTAAGTATGCTATATAAAATATTTTGCTGTTTCAGATTTTTACTATAAAATAAATTAGCTTTTACCTTATATACATAGTCAGGTGTTTCTTTAGAAGTTTAATGGATTTAAAATGCTTTAAAATCATCACACTTGTTTAATCGCCCTTTTTCTATAAATTTAACTTTTCCAGCATACAAAAACAATTTAGATAAACCAAAAAAAAAATCTAATTAATTTATTATGTACCAACACAAAAAATATCTACCTGATTCGGTGTAACATGGGTGTATCTATATAGATACAAACTTTGTGTTGTGTGAGCTTCTAAAGTAATCTGGTACCAGCAAGCATTAAAGATTTATTTTACTTCTTAAAGTTTTTTTTTTTTTGTTCATTTCTTTTTTACAATTATTATTTTGTAAAAGTTTTTGCCAAGAAATTCAAGCGAGAGGAGAAAAAAAAAATTAGAAAAATCTGCTGTTAATAATGGGTAATGTTGATTTTTAATGTGCGATAGCATAATTATTATGCTAGCTTAGTAGAAAATTGAAGCGATAAACATAAAGTTTGGTTTGCTGATGATTTCTGTATAATATTTTACTTGTTGTTGTTTATGTATGTATATTGTATAAATGATAATCGGTTCATTGGCATGGAATAAGAGATTTTGGTTTGGTTTTTATTATATAGAAACATCGACGGTAGGGGATTTATAATTGACTTGTAAATTTTTAAATAAATGTAGCTCAACGAAATATATTGGGGAGGGTTTTATTCGGATTATTAAATTTTGGGGATTTTGAAAATAGTTGCAATTTATGGATTACAATTAATCTACTAGTCTCCAAGCAGTTTAAATTTTAAGGTTAAAATTCTTAGACAGCATCATTGTGTTGGCTATGAAGCTCGAATCTGAAGAACGGGTAATGTGCGTAATTATACCACTCCATATCTTTACTGTATAAACACTTGCATACTAAATCAAGCGATATTCCAATTTTTCAACCGATCTGAATATACGTTTTTGCTAAGCCCAAAGTAATGATCGGCTGCGTAAATTTGATCCCACCGAACCAATTATATAATTTAAAATTGAAAGCGATTTCTAACATTTCCGGTTATAATTGTTAATATTGGTAAATTTTAGATTAAGCAGCCTATTGCACTTTGCACTCAAAATATCATTTGTGTCCCCCTTCCTGCAATTGACAGAATTTCCACCATTTTAGAGAAATTATTTATAAAAATGTTAGTTAGTATATACCAGTGTTAGGGGCCTTCAAATATTAACCACCTAGATACTCTCTTGCCACCCCTTGTTTAGCTCTAGAATTATATTTGACCTAAACGGGTCAAAGGTTGGGAATTTTTTAAATGGACTAACCCTGGTATATCTTCAGGCAAGAACCATTTGGTTCTTATTAGCCTCTTGAGCTTCTAAGCTTCAGACTGCCACAATGTTATCTCAAATTCCCAATATATTTGTCTTCTATTATTAATGTTAGTTATAAATCATCCAACCTCAGTTGAGAAGTTTACATTTTTGAAGCGCCTTTCGAGCATAATCGATCAACTTGATACTAGATGCACACAGTTTTAAAAGTCTGTCACATTATTTAAGGCCAACTGAACAACATCAAAAGTAGTCAAATATTTTCAAAATTCAGCATCACTTGATTAAAATGTATTGGCCAAGAGAAAATATTACGGGGCTTTTACTTGTCACGTGCCACGGGGCAACCACTAATTCTATAATAAGATGTAACGCTTAAACCTCTTGCAAATCGAGAAACACGAATAAATTTCAAAAGCACGTTCAATATAAGAATTCCAGAATAAGCTCGGTATTCAAAAAATTTCGAAAATTCCAAGAATGCTGCGGATAAACTTGTAATTCTAAAATAACCTTGAAGAAATCACGAAGAATCTCGACTAATCTAGAAAACGCTAAATGTTCTTCTCAAAACCTCGAGTAATTTCGAAAATATGACATTGCCGATATTTTCGATGTTAAGCTAAATAATGTATTATTTAAATCTGCAAATTTATATATATTTAAAAATCTTTTAAGCTTTAGTAAAATTATTATTCCTTTTGAATTACAGTCCAATGTCATTAGTGTGACTATAAAGCCATGATTAAAGAAGATATTCTTCATAAATATATTTGCAACAATGGCTATTTGCCACTCATCATAATGATATTGATACAATTTGTTTTATTATTGGAGCTTGGGCAGGAATAGTTGGAACTTCATTAATAATTTTAATTCGAGCAAAACTTGGACATCTATTGGACGATTTAAATTAATGAGAATAATATAAAATAACTCAAATTATTAATTAAAATAATAAAATTATAATTAACAATTTTGATTATACCATTTAAGTCAAAATGCGTTGCTGAAATGAAAAATGCTCATTTTAAAAGTAGTTCTATTTCTATTAGAGCGTCTCCCATTGATCCCGCATAGGCACTTTGATTCCCCATTTTCAGTACCTATTTTAGATACAATCTAAAACAGGTACTGAAAATGGGGTCCCATGGAATCCACTTCCAATACCTGCCTCAGACACAGTGCATCAAATACAAAAAGCTGAACGATTTTGACGTAGATTACCCACATGTAGCTCAGTGGTAGAAATTATTATTACCTTCATTTTAGTGTATAATACCCTTATACACATTGATACATTAAGACAAGAGTAATGACTTTTGACATCTGGTTTTCTCAAAACGATTGTAATTATTATGTAGAAACTAAATTTTTGATTGATAATAATAATAAACGACTTTTGTAAGTTCAAGGTCCAACTCTCACACCCACACATGACGACAGGCCTGATTAAGACTCTACATAACATAAGCATGTCAGCATTTGCAAAATATTTGAAGTTTAGCAGTGAACGTAGAAAATTCAAAGCACAGCCGCCAACGGTAAAAGATCCTAAGTATTTGTAGTTACCTCTCTGCTAAAGTAAATTGTGTCTAAAACCAGATATCACATTAAAGAGTATCGTCGACAGAGCATCACCTTATTGAACAGCGAAGCTAATTGCAAAAATTCTCGATAGCTTGTTCTCAACTTTAACACAACATTGTGACTGCATTACTGTCCTTTTACATAGATGTATATATACTTTATTGGTAACTCACGCTAATATCTTCTAAATGGTTGTAACAAATATTTCGCTTAATTCGTTGGGTTTTTTATAATAAATAAAAACCACTATCTTTAAAATGTGTCTTCTAATTTTAGTTTCACTAAAATAATAATAAATAAAATAATGAAATGCAATACTAGTCGTGTTTTAAATGAGAACTGCACTATAGAACTCGATAAACCCTAAGTTTCATTTACTCTACGTAAACCGAAAAAAAAAAAATTCATAAAGCGCTAATGTTGTAGTTCATTTAACATAAATACACACTTTAAGCTGTTACAGCGATAGATAATTACAATTGTAGCTTATTTTTTAGTTACAGAGTGTAGTTGCGTGTAATGACGTCAGTAAGAACTAAGAAAATATTGATAAAGTAACTGAAGGGGGAAATTTCTGAACTTAAAATGTGTATCTATAACAACACATATCTGCGCTTTATGAATTCATTCCTTTCTCGGTTTAAAAGAATAAATGGAACACAAAGTTTATCTAGTTCTAGTGGAGCTCTAATGGAAAATGCGACTACTGTCAAAGTAAGGTACAGTAAACAAAACCTAGTAACCTTTTTTTAACAGCTGCATTCGCTTATTTTTCGCGAGATTGTGCTGGTGATTAGAACCGATTCATCAAATTTTAGTGAGAATAGAAGTGCTGGTGTGATTGCGAACTAATTGGATCTTTCAGGCTTCTTCAGGGTTTACTAAACTTCTTGTGGATATTCCAAAAGCATATACGGATAATATTGTGTATAAGTAAGACAATGCTTCACCACATTTTGATCGCCAAAGTAAAGACTAGTTTGACGGTAACTATAGTGTATAGTGTAACCAAACAGTTATAATTGACAATAGCTGCATTTCTTGACGCATTAGTGATCCGGATCAGATCAAAGTTTACATTGAAAACAACAACAAAAATTAAATTTTTGTTGTTGTTTTCAATGTAAACTTTGATCTGATCCGGATCACTAATGCGTCAAGAAATGCGGCTAATATTTTGAATTTCTTTGTATGGAGTAGAACGAACAAAATTAAAAAATAAATGTTGAAAGGGTCTTCAATGTACCAGTATTATAACAACCAAATAATAGTAATATCAAATGATACAACCCAAACTAAAGAAGGTTGATCTATTTGTTGTAAGAAGGTTGATCTATTTGTAGGTTGTGTACGTTGCAGTTCAGTTTACTTTGCTAATTGGGTTATTCTCTAATAACTTCGAAAACTGTGTAAAACAAAAACTAGCTATCGCAAAATATTGATATAGGGTTCATTTTGTAGATAAAGGAATACAGATTAAGAAAAAAGTATAAAAGTGGTATATTCTTTAATTTCTTCCTTTTTAAATTGGCCGCTGAAATGATATTTTCAATAAAAATTAAAAAAATCGCGTTTTTTTTGCGATTTCTTTGTTAAATGATCAGGTACGATTTTCTGTTTAATGGATTATGACACTGTAGAGCATGCTGCATTTATATATGATGCTACTTTTTTTCGGCATTTTAGACCAACTTTTTTCGGCTTCCCGCACACCGTGCCTTATTAACTAATTAGTCTAATGTGGCAGATTATGGTTGAATTAATCACACTCAACATATATTTGCTCATTTAGTTCCTCAAGGCACTCCTTCAATTTTAATACCATTTATAGTATGTATTGAAACAATTAGAAATGTAATCAGACCATAAACTTTAGCAGTTCGATTAACTGCTAATATAATTGCTGGGCATCTTCTGCTTACTATATTAGGAAATACAAGAAATTCGTTACCTCATTTTCTTGTAATTTTTTTAATTCGGGCTCAAATTGCTTTATTAGTTCTTGAATCTGCTGTGTCCATTATTCAACCTTATGTATTTGCTGTATTAAGAACTCTTTATTCTAGAGAAGTAAATTAGTTATGTTAACACATTCAAATCATAGTAATGATGACGAGATGTATCACGAGAAGGAACATACCACGGATTATATACTTATGCTGTATAAATTGGATCACGATGAGGAATTTATCGTTCCCGAAGTTTTCTTTTTTATTTCACCTGCTATTGAATTAGGAGCAATATGACCACCGAAAGGAATTATTCCATTTGACCCATTCCAAATTACTCTATTAAATACAACAATTTTATTAGCCTCAGGTGTAACAGTAACCTGAGCTCATCACAGCTTAATAAGTGGGAATCATTCACAAGCTCCCCCAAGGTTTATTATTTACTGTAATTTTAGGAATTTGTTTTTCTATTTTACAAGCATACGAATTTATTGAAGCCCAGCAATTAGTATAAATAATTTATTCCACATTAATTTTGGGTATTGTAATTATATTAATTGCTATAGCAGTTATAATTTTTGCCTCCATTTTATCAAAAAATGTTTTTATAGATTGAGAAAAATGTTCACAATTCGAATGCGGATTTGAACCAATATCATCTTCTCGTTTACCGTTTTAGAAATTGCTTTAATTTTACCCATAATCTTTATAATTAAATTCTCTAACCTAATTATATAAACAAGTACTTCTATAATTTTTACCCTAATTCTTTTAATTGGATTATATCATGAATTGAATAAAGGGGTTTAAACTGATCAACATAACCCACAAAGGAATGTAATTAAATAAAACTATTATTAAATATAATTTGAATAATATATATTGGCCAGGAGAAAATATTGCGGGGCTTTTACATATCAATGAGGGTGCATATCGTACATTGCCTATATACAAAAACTATAAATACTGTGAAATGACCATTATTATGATGTAACTCAACTTAAATCAGTTATTCAACACCAATAATTTCGAAAATATGCATAAATTTGAAATAATTTCGAGAAATCGGACTACATTGACTTCAGGCAACCAAATTTCATTTTAATTCGAGGTAAGAACTAACTAAATGCAAATTATTGAAAAGCATAAAAACAAAATTGTAATCCTAGAGTAACCTTGAAACATGTAAAAATCACAAAGAATTTCAGCCCCATGAAGTTATCCCAAACTTTCATCCCAGGAAAATTTGAAATTACCTCCGACAACACAAGTGTAAAAACGCATCCCAGATTTTTTTCTACACTATTAAATAGTGTAAGAACTTTAAAATTTATCCAAGAGTTTTTACTCGTTAAAAATGAATAAAAAATCAATTTGAAAAAATTCTTCTGATAAGGATTATGAGGCATCCATTTACTAACTCGTGGCCAATTTTTTAAGATAAACATATTATTTTGATCATAATCCTTGTGGGCTAGGAAATTTGTTACATCAGTTTAGTTAAGCGTCCCATAGCCTACCTCTCAGCCAATTCTGAACGCGGTTCGCTTGTTAGAATTTTTGCTAAAAAAACAGAAACAAAATATAAAAAAATTCTTCTGCTCAGGATTATGGTGGGCCTGGAAATTTGTTATATTGGTTAAGTTATGGATCTTATTGGTTACCGTTTGGACTATTCTGAACGAGGTTCGCTTGTCATATGTTTGCTACATCAATAAATATGTTACCTACCCAAAGTTAAATTTGAATACAAAAAAAAAATTCTTCTGATCAGGATTAGGAAATTGTGGGCCTGGAAATTGTTATGTCCATTTAGTAGGATGTAAACCGATATAACAAATTACCAGACCCATCATAATCCTGGTCAGAAGAATTTTGTTCAGGTTTTTTTTTTATTCAAATTCAAATAAGGGAAAGCAACACATTTATTGACGTAGCGAAAATTCTATGACGCAGGGATGATCCAGATGAGAGAAGGTTTTTACTTGGTATTTTTATTTTATTTATTTTTAACTATATGTACGAGAAAAAAAATCTTATAATACATAAATTAAAAATCCTGGGATGGATTTATTACTCTCGAGTAAAACGTTTGGGGATGAATTTTAAAGTTCGACCACTTTAATAGTGTGACACAAAATGTCTGGGGTGGGGTTTTATGCTTGTGTTGTAATCTAAGCTGATTTCAAATTTTCATGTGATGAAAGTTTGGGATAACCTTAATGAACAGAATCTCAAATAATCTGGAGTTATCTCGAAAATATGACATTGAATAATTTCGATGTTAAGCTAAATAACGTATTATTTAAATCTGTAAATTTAGATAAATTTAAAAATCTTTTAAGCCTTAGTAAAATTATTATTCCTTTAGAATTACAGGCTAATATCATTAGTGTGACTATAAAGCCATGATTTAAGAAGATATCCTTCATAAATAGATGTGCAATCTACTGCCTAAGCTTCAGCCATTTAATCGCAACAATGACTACAGTATATTTTATTTATGGAGAACTTGAACTAGTTAGTCAAGAAAGAGGAAAAAAGTAAACTTTTGGAGCTTTAGGAATAATATATGATATAATAGCTACTGGTCTATTAGAATTTATTGTATGAGCACATCACATATTTACACGCGCTTATTTTACTTCAACAACAATAATTATTGCTGTACCAACTGGAATTAAAATTTTATAGTTGACTTGCAAATTTACATGAGCTCAATTAACATATTCTCCCACTTTATTATGATCTCGTGGATCTGTATTTCTATTTGCAATTTGGAGGATTAACAGGGGTTGTATTAGCAAATTTATCTACTGATATTATTTTACACGACACCTATTATCTAGTAGCCCACTTCCATTATGTATTATCTATATCGATTAGAATCATCACCACGTACATACATCTATAGAATAAAACATTATAAAGAGTGTGCTTTTAGTTTTAAGTTTAATAAATAAATAAACCGTTAAACATTTTTAATTTATGAATTTCGATCTAACCGCATTTAAATAATTTGTGAAGCTTTTAAAGCTTTGCTAAATTTATCACGTTTTCGGTTTTTTTAATTTTAATTTTATTTGTCTCTAAACTAAGTGTAAAACACGATTTAAAATTTCGATATAAGTTCCGAAAGCACCTATTTAAAAATCAGACAATTTTACAGTTTGGTATGACCTATATTTAAGCAAATTTGTTTTCCAGTAATATCAGGTTTCTATAATGAAAAACAGGAATAACCTATTGATAAACAAAATTATTCTCTAATGATTATTCAACTTTTGCATTTTTCAACAATACTGAAGTCTTTAACGTTTAGTTTCGTATTTTTATTTTAAATCTAAAGAAGTTCTCATTCTAATCTAGATTTTGCAATGAGTTTAATGTAGCAAATATTATGCTCACAATGTCAAGCTTGGTTAAGTTATTTTTATGTAAATAATATAAACTAAATTTGGAAAAGTCCTTCTGCTTCGAAAAAGCATTCTGTTGTTATGGTCAAAGTCTGAGCTGATACTCTATCGTTTTCAAGTTTAATAAAAATTCTAATATTTTTGATTTAAGTCAACTATTTAACACGAATAGCCTTAAGGCGGTCCAGACAGTAATATCTAGTTTTAAGTTAAGAACAAAGACATCGTAATATTGAATTACCAGCAATAATTTTTCTTACCCACAAAGTCATCGTAAAAGCTTGGAGTATACTTTGAATAGTTAACTAGAAGCATCGATGATTTTTTTGGAGCTTCGTAGAATGAAAAATAACAAATAAAATGTCTATCAGATGATTTTAAGACCGATTCCAGAAAGGAACCGTCAAAAGCGACTAGCCTAGTGTCCGTAATGTAATTTATGTTAGTCCATCAGTAATTACCAGAGGATTAAGGGACACAAGAAATGCTGCTATAGAATTGCAAACGAAAAAGGGAAACAGTTTTTCAAATTTCTGCCCCACAGGAGGATTGATCAGAAACAAATTTATATGGAATTATATTTGGTCCTGTTGAATTTGACAGGGTATTAGTTTTTGAATCAGAGGAGGTACTCGTTGATGTTAATTGCCCGATATCTTTATTTTACGCTTGACAACAACAAATAATCCAAATTTACAATTTTTAGTTTTTGTTTGAAGGAACTGTCATAATACTAAATGAAAAATTGTTGTTGTCAAAACTATTAAAACTCAAATTCTCGAGATATTAAAGCATAACCCCAGCTAGATAACAATTTAAGTAATTCGGTTCTAGTTAGAAACTTAGAAAGTAAGTGAGTTGTTGTTGTCAAAACTTTATAAACTCCAATTTCTTCTGATAATCAAGCATAACCATTGTTTTTGTGAAATGTTTGATCCAACTATCGAGTATTTATATTTTTTAAATAGGCTAGAGCTTCCTGAACACAACGTCACAAAAGGATCAGCATTTAAGCAGCTTTCAATAATTCTATTATATTATATCATAGTAACAGTAACCTTAACCAAATCAATCGCTTTCAAATATTTTGTTATAACTGTATGTGTATATTCACAGAGCTTTGCTAGTAAATCGTATTTAATGTGGAAGCTTTTACTAAATAAAAATTTTGCTACCAAATACTTGAATTACAAAATCGGTCATTCCCTTCATGCCTACTAAAAAATTTTACAAAATTCTCCAGCTCGTTAGCTTGATTTGTTTGAGCTTGACGTAGCTCAAAATTCAAAGTTTAATTTCGTGAAAGTGAAAATTATGTAAATAATTCACTGGGCACCTATTAATCTCCATTTATTTTTTAATTCTTCAAATTATCTTATGCTGCAATTTTTCAAAAAAATTATTGAAACGTCACAAGATCTAATTATCGCGTATGGTGCGTAATGTTTAGCACTTAATTATAATACACGATATTATTTTATTTATAAATTATAATAATTATTATTTATTATGATTTTGTTTTACAATAGTATGTTATCTTTTACAAATTAAATTTTATTAACTTATTTATTTTGACCACAAAATTTTCTATACACCGAGATGCTTTCTTTAAAGTCACAATATCGAATGATTTTTATAATCCCGTTTTTCAATATTTTTTTTTATCAAAATCACGAATAGGAAAACGATAATCTATTTGTATTTATGTATTTGTTCCATTTATTTATTTTGTTTTTTTTTATTTACTTCGTTCTCGATGGCTGTTGCATCGAAGTTGAATTGCTGGTGCGAGCAACGTCCGCTACACACCCTCCACCAAGTGAGGATCTTCCCAAAAGAAAAATTCCTAATACCTGTCAGAGGACTAAACGTACATTCTTGTGTGCTCGCGAAGGTGATTTTTCGGTTGAGCACAAGATTCCATATGCTGGTTTTAGTCTGTCTATAGAGATGGTTTGCTGTTTGTTTTTGATTGAGAGAACAAATTTTTTACGCAGGCGCCTAATTACTTTGTATGGGCCTTCGTAAGGAGCAGTGAAACCGGTGCGAATTTTATCTACCCTGACGAAAACAAACTCGCACTTGTCCAGTAATTTTGGAACAAAAATGTCATCTTGTTTGCTTTGACGTGGTTCAGTGGGTAATAAGTTATTCATTGTTGAGCGTAGCTTGTCGATTATTGTGTCGCTGTTTGTTTGAGGTGAAGGAGGATTTTCGATAAAGATTTCACCGGGTAGCTTGATTGTCTGTCCATAGACAAGTTCAGCTGGTGAACATTTTAGATCTTCTTTCACCGCTGCTCGGATTCCAAGTAAAACTATTGGAATTTCTGAGCTCCAATAAATTGTGTTGCCTCGGGCCTTCAAAGATGTTTTGAGCTGACGGTGAAACCGTTCGACCATGCCGTTGGATTGGGGGTGGTAGGAAGTTGTGCGAATTCGATGTGAGCCCAAGAGTCTGATAAGTTCAGTGAATAGCTTGGACTCGAATTGACTTCCTTGGTCGGTAGTAATTGTACCTGGAACCCCAAATCTGGAAATGTAATTTTCTACAAATGTTTGAGCAATGGTTGCAGCCGAAATATCTTTTATGCAGTATGCTTCGGGCCAACGAGTGAATCTATCGACACAAGTTAGTATATGTGTATATCCATTAGAAGGAGGAAGTGGTCCCACAATGTCTAAATGAATATGCTCGAATCGACCTGGTGGAATTGCAAATTTTTCGTGTTGAGATTTGGTATGTCGTTGTACTTTACATTTCTGACATGATAAACAAGATTGTGCCCATTGAGTTACATCTTTGTTTATGTTTGGCCAAAAATATCGAGTTGTTATTAATTTACGAGTTGAACGGATACTTGGATGCGAAATATTGTGCAGAGTGTCGAAGATAGTTCGACGTAATGGTTCTGCAATGTAAGGACGATTGTTGCCTGTTGATGTTTCGCAGTAAATCTCTAGGCCAGGTAGTAAGAAGAGCTCTAGTTTCATGTTGGAACTAGTGTGACTTGTAGAACCAGAAAGTAAATTCTGAAGTTCTAGGTCTGTCTTCTGTGACTTAGCGATTGTGTTAATGTCGAAGTTAGTTTCGACAGCGGCAGCTTCGTGATCTGATGTGCGAGAAAGCGTATCAGCGACCACATTGTCTTTGCCGTGAATATGTTGAATATCCGTAGTAAATTGAGAAATGTAATCTAAGTGGCGTGCTTGCCTTGGACTACGTTCGGTTTTCGATTGAATGGCTCGAGTCAGAGGTTTATGGTCGGTATAAATAACAAAATTTCGACCCTCGACAAAGTAACGAAAATGTTTGATTGCTAAATATATTGCTAACAATTCCCTGTCGAAAGCTGAATATTTGATTTCAGCGTCTGAGAGTTTCTTAGAGAAGAAGCCTAGTGGTTCCCAACAACCATTGTGGTATTGTTGAAGAACTGCTCCTACTGCGGTGTTTGATGCATCAGTTGTAAGATTGAATTTTGTATTATCCAATGGATGTGCTAGAAGAGTTATTTGTGATAGCGCATCTTTTAGCTTTTTGAATGCCTCTTCACACTGTTCAGGCCAGGAGAAGTTCTTGGCTGATTTGGGCATTTTCAGCAATGCAGCTAAGTGTGAATGGATAGGAGCAAGCATTTCAGCAAGTTTAGGTATAAATCGGTGATAGTAGTTTACCATGCCGATAAATTGCTGGATGCGTTTAATCGAAGTAGGACATGGGAATTCTGCGATGGCACGTATTCTTTCCTGTGAAGGATATATGCCATTTGCAGAGATGTTGTGACTGAGGAAATCAAGGGTTTGAGCACCAAAAATACATTTTGAGCTCTTGATGTTGACACCAAACTCAGATAATCGTTGGAACAGTTGTTCCAAATGAAGTCGGTGTTGTTCCTCGGTGTGCGAAGCCACAAGAATATCGTCTATATAAGCGAAAACGAAATCTAAGTCTCTGACAATTGAATTAATGAATCTCTGGAATGTTTGAGCGGCGTTGCGTAGGCCAAAAGGCATTCGAGTAAATTCGAATAGGCCAAATGGTGTTGTTATAGCCGTTTTAAAAACATCATCAGGAGCGACAGGTATGAGATGATAGGCTCGGACCAAATCTATTTTCGAGAATATTTTGCAACCATTTAGATTCATGGAGAAATTATGGATGTGGGGTATCGGGTAACGGTCAGGAACTGTTACAGCGTTTAATCTGCGATAGTCCCCACAAGGTCTCCAGTCTTCGTCTTTCTTACGTACCATGTGCAATGGGCATGATACCGGGGAAGATGATGGTTGACAAATCCCTAATTCTACCATATGCTGAAATTCGGTGAATGCTGCTTTGTGGCGTATTGGGTCTAAGCGGCGCGGTCGGGAAACCGGTAGTTGGCCTTGCGTGACAATATGATGCAAGATGCAATGCTTGACGGGTAAATTGTAGTTAGGTGGCTCTGTAAGTGAAGGAAATTGTTTCAAGAGATCACCGTACCCGTTGTCGATTGGAAAATGAATCGGCGTAGGTGTATTAACCTGTGCCGTTATGGCGTTTATTGTCAGTTGCGTTGCTGAATCAATAAGCCTTCGGTTTCTTAAATCGACTAGTAACCCAAATTTTCTTAAAAAGTCGGCACCGATTATTGGACGGTTCACTTCTGCTATAATAAAAGCATGCGTGAATGTACGACGAAGTCCAATGTTCACCTTTAGGAGTTTTGTTCCATAGGTTTGAATGAAGGTGCCATTAGCTGCCGCGAGTGTTAGACCTGAATTTTTGCTAATGCCTTTGTGTTCTCTTGAAAAAGGAATCACTGATAGATCTGCACCAGTATCAACTAAGAATGTCGTTCGATTGTTGGAGTCGAAAACAAATAGGCGGCTGTTTTGAAACTGGTATTTGCTATCTGCCGCTTGAACAGCAAGATCTACAGTAGGTTTTTTGAATTATTGGTGGTGGATGGCGATGTGTCCATCTTTTCTGTCGAATTCGAGTAGATTTTGAAATCACACGGTTTGATGCAATTATTCGCATTTTGGCGAAACGAGCGATGGTACCAACAAATACTTTTTCTAGTGCTTGAATTATTACGAGATCCGCTACGGTTGCGGTTGTAGTATCTTGAGCTAGAATTGGACGAACTTCGAGCATTCGGAGTTCTGTTCTGATCGTTGGTAAGTCGTGTGATCATAGTCTCGAGTCTTGCAACGCGTTGTTCAAGTGTATTTGGTTTATTGGTGGGCTGATGTTGTAGCCTATCTTGAACCGTTCTTGGTCTCGACTCGTGTGTAACTGCGCTAATACTATGCCGGTTTGTCGCTTCGTAAATTGTATCGGCTAGATTGATTAGAGCCTCTGTAGGACCGGTTTTGAATGGTAATACTGCGACGTGCACTTGTTGTGGCAGTCTTCTTAGCCAAAGAGTAAGGACTAACTCGTCGTCAAATTTGGTACCCGCTAATTGTTTGAGATGTCTAAAGTCCTGCGACGGTTTTCGGTCGCCTACGTCGGTTTGATCTATCAATTTTTCGAAACGAGTGATTTCCGACAGTGAGTGACGTTCAATTAAGGTTTTTTTAATATTTTCGTATTTCTTCTCCGAAGGAGGATTCGACAATAGATCCGCGACCACGTCACATGCCTCTGGAGTAAGAGCAGCGATTGTATGCGCATATTTTATGTGGTCTGCTTTAACATTATTTAGGGCAAATTGTGCCTCGATTTGTAAGAACCACGTTGAGGGGTGTTTGGGCCAGAATAAAGGTAATTTGACGTGTTGCAATGCACCAATTGAGTGGGCATGTTCTGCCTGTAATGGAATATTCTGTTGGGATATACTTGGCTGAATATTATTTTCAGTTTCCATTTCATGGTGAGTCCCGCCTGTCTCCTGTAGAGGGTCGACAGTTGGGTCAGTCTTTGGTGGCATGTTTGTTTCTCTGCTATATTACCAATGAATTATATAGGTATAAATTTAGTTCTAGAGAATTATCTAGGAACGTTTCAACTCACAGGAAAACGAAAAAAAGCAAACAAATAAAAACCAAAAACTAAAATCACGGCACACTATGACAATGTGAGAAAGAATGCTTACCCCAAATAAATATAAATACGAAAATTTTGTGGTGAAAATTTACAAAAAAAAAATTATACCTAAGTGAATTGAAAATATTTTAGAGAAAATTGAAAATTCAAATATTCATCAATAAGAAATTAATAATTTCAAATAGAAATTTAGAGCAAAATATATTAAATTATAAAAATTCATAAAAAAAATTTAGAGAAAAAAAAATAATTTAAAATTGAAAATTTAATAACAAAACAGAAAATGTTGTTGTCAGTAAAGCAAAAAAAAAAAAATATATATATAAAAAAAAACTTCTCTGAAATACTGCTGCTGCTGCCAATTGTATTACTGGTCGTTGTTTTTGTTGCCCAATGATACATTCAGTAGTAAACTGTAGAATACACTGTACCGATTTTATGGTACATCCGCACGACTGACAATATGTATGTTGATTAATTCTTCCACGATTTTCAGTTGAATTTACTGTACCAATCTGTGATACATTCGTATCCTGAATTATTGTTTATATTATTTTACTTAAATAATCCGAAGAGTTTTAAAATATCTCGATGTAGAATTTATAATATGTAGATAAATATATACCATATGTAACCTTTAGGTATATTATGTGCGATGAGAATTATCGGATGACATTTAATTTGTTCCGTTTTTGTTGATTCGAAATTTGTTGTTTACACATGAATCAAACTGTTGATTTTGAATTGTGCGGTTACTTCAAAATAGCGGCTGCGAATATCTTTGATGTTCCGCTTATCAGCCTTTGCGTTTGATGATTCGTTTACGAAATTCAATCAAACGGTTTTTGTGTTGCGTCCGGTTTAATCGCTGTTGATCTTTTTAATTCTAGTGGCGATGTTGTCGTACCGGAATATAACTGCACTGGATCGATCTAAATAAAATTATGCGAAGTAATTTTCTTTTTTTTTTGTAAATTAATTTTATTTGATTAGAACTATGAACGTACCATATACCTAGCACGGTATACCGTACTAGGTTTCCAGTTTGATACACACGCACAAAAGTATATATGTTGCTTCCGCTTATTCCGCGCGGTACGCGTTCACGGGGTCACCACTTATCGCGTATGGTGCGTAATGTTTAGCACTTAATTATAATACACGATATTATTTTATTTATAAATTATAATAATTATTATTTATTATGATTTTGTTTTACAATAGTATGTTATCTTTTACAAATTAAATTTTATTAACTTATTTATTTTGACCACAAAATTTTCTATACACCGAGATGCTTTCTTTAAAGTCACAATATCGAATGATTTTTATAATCCCGTTTTTCAATATTTTTTTTTATCAAAATCACGAATAGGAAAACGATAATCTATTTGTATTTATGTATTTGTTCCATTTATTTATTTTGTTTTTTTTTATTTACTTCGTTCTCGATGGCTGTTGCATCGAAGTTGAATTGCTGGTGCGAGCAACGTCCGCTACACTAATAAAAGCTGAATAATTTGTTTTTATTTAACTGATTAAACTTTCAAAAAATAAACAACGACATTTTAAAAGCTAACGGGATTTATCGCGAATTTTCTCAAATTTCTAAGTTAAAAATTTCCAAATAATCTCGTAAATTTCCTTCTTTGTACTTCATGTTACCCACTCTGAACTACTTAATTTAAGTCGAGTTAATCTTAAATAATATCAAAAATCTGGAATATTTTCCGCCAATAAATTCTCTAAAAATATCAATGGCATTTAACTTTGAAACATTTTGGAGCCCAGTGTCAAGTAAAATTCGAATAATTCGGAAATTTATCGGATTCTAAAATAACCTTGATATTCTCAAAAATTTTGTATATTCTCGAAAAAATTTTAACAATATTTGAATAATTGTAGAATTATGATACCTCCATTTTAATTTATTTTCTTTGATTTGAATCTAATTGAATCGTTTATTCTTGAAAGGGCTCATGTCCACTTTTTCAAATTATTCAGGAAATAAAAAAACTTTATATTGTCAGCAAAAATAAGTTTAGAGGAGAACTTGAGTTTGTTGTTGAAAATGTGAGTCGCTATGAAACTTTAAGCTGAATTTTGGAGTTATTTGTCAATTATTTCAGCTGTTATGCTCATTTTTAAAGCATGGACATGAGCCCTTTCAAAAATAAACGAATCGTTTATTCTTGAAAGGGCTCATGCCCACTTTTCCAAATTATCCAGGAAATAAAAAAAAATTATATTGTTAAGTTTAGGAGGAAATTTGAGTTTGTTGATGAAAATGTGGCCATTGCATAATTTTGTCGTAAAAATACAGACCTTGAGAAGGTATATACTTTAGGACTTTTGGCAGGTCACATATTTTTTTAATATTTGTTACGTTTACAGTATCAAACGATCTTTGAGAAGGTAATCTTACTTCGGTAGTATTAAATCGTATCAGTTTAAACGTAAAATTTTTCAAACTATCAATAAATTCCCGGGCTTTCAAATTTCCGTCGCTGTTCATTTCAAAATTTGAAAATTCCGAAACTTTAAATTTGATTTTTTTTTTTGCTTTTTACCTATTTTTTGAAAAAAATTAGTAATTGCTTTCTTTTCTGTATATCACAATGCTGCCAACGTAGAAAAAGAAATATTTATGATGTGCGGTTTACCCGCCCAATTTAAATTGAAAACTGGCTTTACTTTTTGGACACAGCAGTATAAGCATGTTATAAAATACATGAAAAAGTAAAAACGCAACAATATTTTACTTTTTAAAAATTAGTTTAATATTTAAAGAGCACATGAGCCCTTTCTAGAATAAACGATTCAAATGAATTACAATACAACAAATAAATTAGCCCCGGGTATCCGGTTTCTAAAGTATAACCGCAAAATCCCTAGATTTCCTAGTTTTCAATTTAGTATTAGTAGTCTATTAGCTAAACCCCGTACAGGAAATTAAGGGATTCTCAAAAGTAATTCTGGGATCTTGTATTCTGTATCAAAAGTGTGATCATACAGGTTTTCGATTTATTTATTTTAAAATATATCCTGGAGATCCTCAGTTTTAGCGACTAATTGGGGGTGGGCCAGTCTCTTAATATTGTTTAAATCCGAATGCAAACAATTTGAATATCGCATATTGAAGTTTATCCATATACAGCATTTTAAGTCAAATTAAGGCCAGTTAGAAAGGAACTTTGCTATTGCTTAATCGATTATGGTGTAATTGAGCATACGCACGATGAAAACGTTATTCTAAAATGATTTTTACATAAAGTCTGAAAAATGGTCAATTACGAAGGAACTTGGTAATTTCTTAACCGATTATGATAAAATTCAAATAAATAGGATGTAATGACACCCTGGTATGATTGGGTTTGGCGGTGCCACAAAACTTGTTCTGAAGTGGCACCTACCATTTAATCTCCAAATCATACCAGAATGTCGTTAACAGAAATCTCCCGACAGAGGCTTGGGACGCTTCAGGGTTAGGGCGTGGAAATTTCCCAACCATGACGGGAGCTTGTATAACCGCGTATGAATAAGATGGAAAGAGAAAAAAAAATCAGCAATACGAAACGAAACGGAGTGTTGTATGGCATTCACTTAACACAAACATTGGAAGATTGTGTTCTCCGAATCTCACCCCTTACGTATTACAATAACCAATTCGAAGAATAAATGATAACGCTCGGCCATATATTGCAAAAATCGTCAAGGAAACTTTGGAGGCGCTTCAAGGAGATATCCTACCCTACCCGCTGTATTCACTAGAACTGACATGAAAGGTGGGTCGGCCCATGGATGCCGCACTCTCAATAGGGGGTCATAGATGTGTTCATCGTCAACACCGATCGTAATCAGATGATGAAAAATCTCTTTTGCATCCCGCCCCTATTGGGATTCGAACCCGGTACCTCCCGATCTAACCTCCGTAGCTTTAACCACTGCGCCGTTTGGTCGGTCAATGAAAGCTAGCTTGCTAGTTTTAATATAATATTATAATTTTTATAATTTGTATTTGTATTGATAGAAATGGTATCTTTCAAAGCTCAATATTTATGTCGATGAACAATATAGAAATTCGAACGAGCTTTTAACCAAATTTATTCTAATTGCTAAATTTCCCCACCAATTGACCAGCCTCACCCCATTTTGGAGGACTTTAGGAAGCGGTAGGAAAAGCAGTGAAAAAACATTCTGTAAAGGTCATTGGAGTAGCTACAGATTTTACAGATATCACTATAAAACGAGATTTCTAGACAAGATGGTACTCTGAATACTTAAATCTACTTCAACATAGAAGAAAATGATCATCTGAATAACCAAACTTGAAAGTAGGTGACCTAGTGATTTTCAAGGATAACAATATTCCCCGATAATAATGGCTAACTGAGCGGATGGTGAAATTACATCCAGGTATAGACCAAAAAATTCAAGGAGCCTCACTGCACGGCCTGGAAGGGGTTCTCATATAAAGGCCAATTCACTAATTATCAGCACCACCCATAAAATCTGATCAGACAGAAATCAACAAAACAAAAAATTTTTATAAAAACTCATCAAGGAATTGACCGACAAGAATTTCCGTGCTGTTTCCAAACAATTCTTGTATCTAGACAAAAGAATTGACAAGGTGTCCGCAGATAGTTTTCATTACAACAGAGTGCAGACCATCACAACCTTTACGATTCAAATAATAGAAATTAAAACGAGCTTTTAATCTAATTTATTCTAATTGCAAGATATTGGAAGTGAAAGTGGTAAAAGTAGCTCTTTCAAACCAAATGTTTTTCTAAAGGTATTTCTGGATTGGTGTGATCTTGTTCAAATTTAAAAAATTAAAACGCTCAGGATCGAATCAACATAAATATAATTTTACTACAACTCTAAATTTTCCAAAACCCAATAAATATGTGAGCATTTAAATTAACAAAGTCTAGTGACCCTACAAAGACTTCAATTATATATATTCAACAATATTTATTACATTGATAATTTTAAATGAAAGTTCTATATTTTCAATATACAATAATGTGTGTTACAATAATTAATTTATTTGTAACTTAAGAGTCAAAATATTTACACCTGCAAACAATCTAGTAGATATCATTTAATATAAATGTCTTCTAAACCATTCTAAAATTCTCGAGTAAAATCGTAATAAAACCATACTTCATGTTCGTAATAAAGTTCAATATAATAAAACTTCACATCCTTAATAAAAGGTACTTTGAAGAGTCCTGAGCTTTTAAAATATTTCATTAAAAAATTAATTTGGTTCCAAATAAAATATAGAAAAGCTTTCAACGCACAAATCTAAACGATTTTCATGATATCATAAACATTTAAAAATCTTTACCATTAATCTGGGAGTAGTGTATGCTTTATACTATCCTTCTTTATGTCAAATTGTGTTTTTAATAAATTTATAAAAAACACAAAAAATATCTTCGTAATTAAAGTGCACATCATATTTACGGTACAAACAAATTAATGTGACAGCTTTTATATACGTTGGTTGTCTAAACATTTATGTATGTTCGGTACTAAAATATGTATACCAACAATGGAATATTCGTAAAAAAAATATTGGGCAATTACTTTGCCCTGCTAAACATTTGTCGGTTGTTTTTATCTATCCATCAAATTTTAATGTTGCTACAATAATATTTCATTGCTCGTTACAAACACTTGTCGTTCAATTTTACGCATTTAACCACCAAAATAATCGCTAATATTAAATTTAACGACAATATCATATACAAGTAGAACATTAACAGCAGTGTACGAACGTTGAATCTTAATGTAATTGCATATTTTGGGTATATAGCTATATACCATATATAATACCTAAGTACCATTGCGAGCTATAGACAATAAAAAATCAATCTTGTTTTCGTTACAGAAATGTAAACCATAAACCATAAACTAAATTCTCTTTAGATTTCTAACTTTATATTTTTGAAAGTTTATCGAATTAGTTTTAAATTCATAAAAATCACGTAACTTTAAATTTATGTACATAACTATAAAAATTATTTTTATTCATTTATTAGAAAATTAGATTTTATTTTATCCAAAAAAAATAAAAATTTATTGTTCGTATGCACGTAATCCAATCATTTATGTTGAATTATTATGATATTTCGATTACATGATTTTTATTGTACTCAATGTCATTAATTGTTTTTGCTATAATACAACATGATGTGTATAATTTGCTTATAAAAGCTCAAATAAATCAACAAATGCGCATTAAAAACCAACACGTTAATACTCTCTATATACCACGGGTATTATTTCACCCGAAGTCAAAAAATTGTTTGTGCTTTCATTTTAAAACTTAAAGCAAGATGATGAAGAAGTGAAATACAATACATATTAGTATTATGTATTATGCGCCGCGCGGTTATTATCTCTCTCGTCGTAGGTAGGTACACAAAAAGCTATTAAACATAATTTACTTCCGGCTATTAAATTCATTATAAAATTTTCTTGTTTCATAACAATAATACGATACCGCAAAAAAAACGAAATAAAATAGAATAAAATCATAAAGCATATGGAAAATTATGGTGGAGATAACGAGAAAAAAAAAGACATTCTTCTTTTATTATTTTATGTATTTAAAGATTTTTCTCCGCGCACATTTTGAAATAATCCTATTTATAATCTCAAAGGGCAAATTCAAAATATTATTTGTATTAACTTGTGTTTCGAGGCTGTTTTTATACATAAATGGATTTTAGGGGAAATACATTTATGTACACATGCAAGCCAACAGCTTTATCTGGATTAAACTTTTATAAACAAATTTTATGTTTTGTGTTTGCGGTTTGTGTTGGGCGTTTGATCCAAAAAAAATCTATGAAGTTTAGGTCTTTGCATTATCACTGGGTCAAAAACCTGTAGGGGTCGGTTTAGGAGAACCAATAAAATTGTTGATTCAAAACTCAAAATAAGCTATCAAATTGAAAATATTTTCGAATCTATCCATTCCACCCATGTAGTTAATAATCTTGCTAATCTAAATAATATTTTTTTAAATTAAGTGTTGTAACAGAGTTTAATATTATTTTAAAAGTCGTTAAACTTTGCAATAATCGCACTTTTAGTTGAGAAGAGTTTGTAAGAAATCAAAATCGAATTAATTAAATTTTTGAATTTCTATTTTAGTAGTAAAGCCTGAAACTCTCATTAAACCAATAGTCTTGATATAATTGTTAATTAATGGATCAAGAAAAGCTCTACTTAGTGAAAGTGGGTAACAAAATGCGGTAAATTCTGAAAATTGTATTAACTTTTCAAGGTCACTCTTGACAAAAACTTTAGATAAGTGCGAAACCTTCAAAATATAAACTATTTTAACGAAAGCTCTAATAAAAAAAATCTAAATCCAACTGTTATTTTCAGGAAGAATTGGCTTGTCTTACTTTAAATGAAATAAGCGGAAACATTTATTTTTAAAATCGCTGTTGGCCCAATAAACGGATTGAAATATTTAAAATCAGTAAGAATGATTTCGGATTATCAACATATTAACACAAAAAATTCATCATTTTGATCCCGATGTATTATAGAACAAATTCAGGATTTAGGTGTTAATTATAAAGTTTGAGTCATTCTAATTCTGAAATAATACTGACAACACTTTTAGAACATCTAAACTTTCAATAATCCTATTCAAAGTGACCTTCACGATCAAAGCTCAGATAAGATCCTACATAATAAATGTTTCAGAGCTTTTATATCTTTCGTTATGTCGATTAATCGATTATTTATATTTAAAGCTCGGACTTAGAGTAAATAAAAAGCTTGTTGGGATAATTATGTATTTTAGACCAAATGTGAATTTAAAATATGTAAAATATTTTATTTTCGATTTTCCGATTAAATAAATTTTTTAAAAAAATCTAGTGCTTTTTAAAGCTAAGACACATTTTAGATTTAATTTAATCGTAAAGAGTAACATAAAGAAAACTTGTAAAGTAAATACCAACAATTTTTTGTTGTTTTGTTATGAGGAGGTGAGAAAATGTATTTACACCTCCAAACTATTAGATATTACAGCAAGATGGTGTCTCGTACACTGTTTTTCTATGCTCTATCTTCTATAAATTCGTATTGTAAATAGCAGGTTTCACGTTTTATGGAGCTTCACCCTACCCCAACCTTTCTTACTAGTTCTTCACGTCTCCTTTTCCACTGTTCGCAAGTGAAAAAAGTCAGTTCTGAATCATCAATTGCTGCATCGCCGTAGATACACGGTGATTCTTCACCGGAGTGAAGTTTCTAACGTTAATTTAAAATTTAATTTGACACTTTACAAAAGTGTAATAAATAAGTTGTATAAAAAGTGTTAAAAAATTTACTGACGCTAAAAATTGTAACTACACAAAAAAGCGTAAAACGAAAAATAACAAAAAAATCATTTTTTCGTTTTACAAAAGGTTTTACAAAATTATCGAAATTACCAAATTTGTAATTAATCAAACCGTGTTATTTCTATTAATTTAATAATCCATTAAAAAATTTTAAATGCTAAAATGAGGGCGAAAATACCGCATTAAACCAAATAACACAAATGCCAGAGTTGTGCTTATGTACTAACTATATATTCTACAGATTAAAAATACAATAAGCTGGTTAGTCGCGCATATGTCATTCTGTTATGATGGATTGGGCTCAAATAACAAATTTTCAAATCTTAACCAATTTTTCGAAAATTTGTTATTTAAGCCCAACCCATCATAACAGAATAGCATAGGCACGCCTAACCGGCTTATTGTATTCTCAAACTGTTGAATATAGTGAATAAATTTGTTAATTTTGCTTTAGATAATTTTACAAAACCTTTTTGAATTATTAATTTTAAATTAAAATACGAGAAAATGATTTTTTGTCATTTCTCGTTTGACGCTTTTTTGTGTAGCTACATTTTTTAACGTTAATACATTTTTTTAACACTTTTTCAACTATTTTAGTGTTAAACTACACTTTAAATTAACGTTAGAAACTTCACTCCGGTCGATTCTTCCACCTTGCCCATCGTTTTCAGATATTTGTACTCATGACCCGTGAGGAATTGAGTCAAAAACTTATTTACTTCGCCCTGTGTCCTATCCACCCACGCATATAGGGTTGTAATCTGCATTTTCGTCCACCTTCCGCGGTTCTCGATCTGCCATCTCTCCTGCCAGCAAAATATGACGTGCTCTCTGGCTGCTTTTTTTGCCTCTAAGACGCCAAGATCGCTCCTGGTGTCATAAATAGCTTTATTTCCCTTCGCCATTAGGTATATGGGGATCACTCCAGCAATAACCAAAACAGCAGGTTCCGAGACAGTTCTGTAAGAACTGCAGATCCTGAGTGCCCCATGATGTTTTACAGCTGCCATTTTTTTACGGTATGTTACTTTTTCAATTGTGTCTGCCATATTTCGCACCCCACAAAAGTATGGAGTTCTTTTATCATTGGAATACCAATAATATCAAGTACAAACCTCATCATTTTATTCATGGGTAATTTTTATTTTTCAGTAATTCTCGATACTGACAACACTTTGAGGACCTCTAAGCTTTCAGAATGACACCTGATAACAATTTTAGAAAATCTGAGCTTTCAAAAATATATTATACAATGAACTTCCAGATAAAAGCTTTGCAAAAGCACGTTCTAATAAGATCATGCGTAATAATTAGAGATTTTGTGTATTTTGTTAAATCTACCAGTTTATTTTAGCAAAGCTTTTAAAGAAAACCGATTTAAACTTTGAAGCTTTTATTAAATAATAATTATCTGTTTTTAGTATTAATACATTTTTAAAACGTTTACTGCGATAATAAGGTATTTTAAACAAAATATGAATTTCTTTAAAAAAGCTGTAGCCTTTTAAAGTTTAGTTAAATTTTAGATTTTATTTAATAATGAAGATAACCTTAAAGAAAACCTTTGAAAGCAGATAGTAACAATAGCAGGTACGTGTTATTATGGCCGAAGCTTGCTAAACTTCAGTATCTCAGTAGTTTTGAAAAGTTTAAGCTTTTTGATAATTGCATGAAATAAAACGACCTAGATCTGAGAGCTAACCAGAATGAGCGAGACCTAGTTAAATTTTGCTACGATAAGATAAACTTTTTTAAGCAAGTCAAAATTTATTTTTATTCTTCTTATTTAGTTTCGAACAAGCTGCATACAAAACATAAAACCGGAACTTACTTTTCAATAAAAAGTCCAACTCAAAATCTTATCTTGATTTTGTAAGTTCATTTTAAAAACTAAACTTAATTGGGTTTAAACATTTAAAAGTGTAAAACCTTTTTTAATATACGTACATATGTAGGTCTACTATATGTCTGTTCTCTGGTTCGGCTTTTTCCATTTCAGAAAAATTGCTTAAATCTAGAGAAACGTTCATATTTATCAAAAACCTAACCGTATATAAGTTCATTGAACTTATAAACTTTTATACAAATCGTATAATTAATATATTAAAATCTATAGCAATAATTTAATTTAAAACTGGAGCCCCTTTCAACTCCGTAAAATATTATGATGAGTCCAACGTATACAACCAAAGCAACCTTGATTATACAAGCCATAATCTAAAAAACGAAGCTTTTATAAGGGAATTAGAAACGAGGAAAAAACCAAAATTTCCATAGTAAAACACATAAAACATATGGGAAATCACTTTTTTCCCTAAGACAAATTTGTAAATGCTAACGTTGCAAATTCTTAATTATGATTTCTGAAATATTTTCATAAATGTTTGAATTTCAACATATATAAATCTCGTTTAAGTAAATCTTTTTCATTTTCTTGTAATAATTGATTTATTTAAACCAAAATATAAAAAAAGTTCATAACAACAGCTTTCTGGTCAAATTAAAAAGAAAAGCTTACTACAAATCGTGTGCCTTAAGTCAATATACATAGATGGCAGTAGGTAGTAAACATTTTGAAAAATCGTTGCAAAAATTGCGACCTGGGCAAATTTGAGTTCAAAAATTGAAGGAAAAGCAAAACAAATTCAGAAAATATTAAGAACGTGTCATAATTGTGTGATTAAATAATTTTGTTTCGTATTTCTCTGCCAAAAATTATAGACATCTAATGAACACTAGTAAAACTAAAGATAAATTTAGCAAGTATTATTTTAATTTGTCAGAGCCAACTTTGATGTATTTTTCAAAATGAAAGTTCGAAAAATATATTTTAGAAATAATTTAATTTTAAAATTTCTGCAATTAATATTTACTTAATACCAATATACCCTTCTTGTATATTGCTGCTAAAGATAGAACACTTTTGTATAAACATTCTGTAAAATTTTTGCTGTTTTCATTGAAAAACTTGAAGCTAAAAAACACCGTTTTTACTATGGATTCCTATGGAAATCAGTGTAAAGTTATACCACTAAAAAAGCTTCTAAAAAATACGTCATAATGATTATGGCTCTATACTCTAGAAGGCTCTGATACAACTTGTGAAATTAAATTTTTTTTTTAAAAGCTTAACGTGCAAAATGTAACTGTTTTAATCATTTAAAGAAATTTTCAAATTTTGACACAATTTTTGAAAGCTTATTTTCATTATTTGCATTAATTAATTTCTAAAAATAAAATTTGAAATAAAATTTCAATAAATTTAGAAACTTTCGGGTTGAGGTCTTATTTTAGAGCTTAAACACACCTTACATAAAAGCTTACACTTCACCTAGCTTGAATTAACTGTAATCAAAATTGTATTTAATATTAATTAAGTATCCTATCATTAATTAAGAAATACTCTAAAATCTAATCCCGAATATGCTGTTTAGACAAAGTATTTTTTTACGTCCGTTTAAATAAAACTTCTTGAGTTTGTGTCTATTTTACAGAACAAATTATAAGCTTTGGATTGTCCTTTTTTTAGCATGCTAGCAGAGCCTTCTAGAGTATAGAGCCATAATCATTATGACGTATTTTTTAGAAGCTTTTTTAGTGGTATAACTTTTCACTGATTTCCATAGGAATCCATAGTAAAAATGATGTTTTTTAGCTTCAAGTTTTCATTGAAAAAAGCAAAAATGTTACAAAATTTTTATACAAAGGTGTTCTACATATATTTAGCAGCAATTTACTGGAAGGGTTTATTGGTATTAAGTAAATATTAATTGCAGAAATATTAAAATTAAATTATTTCTAAAATATATTTTTCGAACTTTCATTTTGAAAAATACATCAAAGTTGGCTCTGACAAATTAAAATAATACTTTCTAAATTTATCTTTAGTTTTACTAGTGTACGTTAGATGTCTCAGATTTATACAGAAAAATACGAAAAAAAATTGTTTAATCACAAAATTATGACACGTTCTTAATATTTTGAGAATTTGTTTTGCTTTTCCTACAATTTTTGAACTTAAAATTTCCCCAGGTGGCAATTTTTGGTACGATTTTTGAAAAATTTGTAATGCCATCACTGCCATCTATGTAATGTATATTGACTTAATGCACACAATTTGTAGTAAGCTTTTCTTTTTTACTTGACCAGAATGCTGTTATGAACTTTTTTTTATATTTTTTATATTTTGGTTTAAATAAATCAATTATTACAAGAAAATGAAAACGATTTCCTTAAACGACATTTATAAATGTTGAAATTCTAACATTTTTGAAAATATTTCAGAAATCATAATTACGAATTTGTAACGTTTTTATTGACAAATTTGTCTTAAGAAAAAAAGTTATATCCCATATGTTTTATGTGTTTTACTATGGAAATTTTGATTTTTTCGTCGTTTCTAATTCCCTTAAAAAAGCTTCGTTTTTTAGATTATGGCTTGTATAATCAAGGTTGCTTTGATGCTAGTTGTTTGCTTAGAACTGAAATTTGTCACCAAATATCTGAAATTAATCAAGAATTGAAATCATCAAACAATTGTCGAGCGTGCTTATAACTAATTTAAAAACAACGGCTTGCAGTTTTAATTGGTATCGAAATACAATACAGTACTAAGCTTTCACTTAAAAATGTGATAGACATTTTTACTTAATTTTTTTTAGTCATTCGAAAAAGTTCATCTTAAATAACTTTATTTGGCCCCTGAAAACGTTTTATTTCTTTTGAAATATGCAAAAGGGCTGAGATTGTGACTTTTTCGAGATAGCATTAAGCCTTCCATTCCAATGTTATAGCTGAATATGTTTGCGGGAAACTTGTACTAAATACGCAAGTCCTGCAGATAATATAAAAAGCTTACTTTTTGTTTTGATTTCACTAAGAATATTTGCTACAGCCAAACTTTTACTGTAAGCAAATTTGAAGTGCTAACTTGAAAAATTATTGAATTTTTGTAGCTTTTTCAAAAAACATTTTATTACATTCATTTATGTACTTCGGTTTTTAAATTGCTCAAAAATATTTTTGGAACACATTTAGAATGTACTAAAAGTATTTTTTAAATTTCTCTGTAAAATAAAGCGTTGTAAAGATAGAGTTTGTAACTATTTCTTATACGAAAATGTTGTGCTTTAAAATTTCTATATCTTATTGAGAAGTTAGTAAATATACAAACATTTTTGCATAGAAAAAAATGTTAAATCATTAAAAATAGAAAATAATCAAATAATTGTGAAAAGCTCTACAATTAATTATGAACTGAAATGACTATAAACCATTTGAAACGATTTTTCGCAAACAAAAAAGCACCTACAAAGTCGTATAGGACATCGAATAGGAAATAAAATTGTAAAATTCTGCTCAAAAAGTTCTTAATTTGTTCTTGAATAAAAATTCTTGCTAAAAAGCTGATAAATTTTTATAAATATTCCAAATAGCAAAATGACAAATAAACTTTCAAAAACTTTTAAAAATTTGAATTTTATTTATTGTTAGTTAACGAGCCATCATTTTATATAAATAAAATTGTTTGAGTTTTTTTACAAATCTTAGAGTAAACTTTTAAATAAAGCTCACATTTTAATTTTGGGAATTACTTAAGACAAAATTTTAATTGAAATCAATCTTTCCGTAGATTAGGTTACAATTGTTGCAGCTTTTCAATAAACTTTTGATTCATATTATTTGTACTTTGGCTGTTGTAATGCTCTAAAATGCATCTTCAATTGCTTGTAGTGGAGAAGTTTCTCAAGCGGTTTGCTTTCTACCAACATAACAGAGCAGTAAAGATTAATCCTAGTACCTCAAGGATCAGTACCTGGCCCTCTGCTATTTCTGATCTACACTGGTTATTTTTTAAACTTAAATTGTGTGGTAATAGTATTGGTTTTCCTGATGATTAAGCTTTCGCTTATGTTGCCAAACCTTTTTAAATAGTCAGTTCTGATCAAACGATCAACAAAGTTTATGTGGTTTACAATTTTTGGTAGTTCTGTTAGATCCCTTATTTATCATAATGATTGTTTGAATATTCAGCTGGTCAACTCTTTGGACACTGACCTTAATTGGATAATCCATGTATGCATGATACAACTTATATTACGTCTGCCTTCAGAAATTTATACCTCCACCGGGATTTATATCCTATTTCCGTTTTGCCATGATAATAGCTAAATTGCAATATGGGTTATATTGCTTAGGTGGTTGCCTCTACATATTTAAGTCTATCAATATTTAATAAAGTTATAAAGTTTTGGGAGTTTTTTAACCATAGTGGTCAGCAAGTAAAAAGAAGCGATGCTCGATATTACTTTCGTGTTAATCGTCTGCTTCTGTATAATATTCTAAAGTTTAAGAAAAAATTGGCATTCACAGATATTTTTAGAATATGATTGAAACTTTTTCTTGCAATAATTTCTATAATATGCGGCATGATCTGTGAGGCTGAAATTGAAATTGAATGTATGGATTTATGCCAATTTTACATGGGTGATTGGTGAAAATAAATTATCCTACTGTAGTTTACTCTCATAACTACAAACTTTAATTTTATGTTGTAATTTTATTATCGATAAAGCTCTGCCTAAGCTGATTAAGTTTAAGGTTTCCATCTAATATTCAATATTGCTATACAAATACAAAAATCTGCATTAGTATTCAGAAGCTGTCGGTAAAATGGCATTTTATTTATATATCAATCATTTTAAAACACTCACCGATTGTCGTAAAAATAAAATGCAATAAACCTCTTTTATAATATTTTTTAGTACATAAATACCCGTTTCTTACCGATTTAGTGCCGCATACTATAAAAGCTTTTTGCTATTAAACCCATAAAAAATGCTAAATTTAGTTTTCATTTTATATTCATTATTGTATAATATTTTGGATCAAACTATTGAATTTTCATTAACAACAGTCTCAATAAAAATACCAATAATTAAATTTCCAATGATTTTCCTCACATAACCTAATAAAAATTTTAGAACAATTTAAAATAAACATTCGATTTTATGGTTTTACAGAATTTTATAGTTTCTGATTATGGATGACCGTATCTACTGTGAATTTTCATGCTCAAATAATTTTAAGCAATGTAATTTAATTATGAATATTATAACAGCTATTTTTTATGGGCGATAAAATTGGAAAGTTATGTATAATTCGTAAAACGTTATGATTTATTAACAAAATTCGATTCGGTCACTGGATTTTACTATCAAAAGACGATTTCATTGGTATAGCAATATCCTAATTTTTTATATCCTATAATATGCTTTTATTCGCTCGTCGTACCCGAAAAATTGCATTTGCTTAATTACTTCATTAAATTATTTAGATTAGGCCAATGGTAATAACGATGTGAATCAGGAACTTTTTTATAACAATAGGAGATGTCGTTGGATTTTTAACAAATTGTAAGAATATTTGTTTTAAAGTCTAATTGGTGTACAATTTCCTCTAAGTAAAACTTCGTTAAGATTTGTTGTAGTATCACCTGTAACTTTGGAATGCACGTAGATAGCGATAAACCACTATATAATATTGATTGACAAATGCAAACAACATTTATAAATTTGTCTTGGGAAAAGCTTTTGAGTAGCACAAAACAAATTTTAGTTTTTAATTCTGAAATTATACAGCTATCTATTAAAGCTTTTAATTGCGTAAAGCTTTAATATATTTATATGAATATTTTGCAAACATTTTTAAAATATGGTAAAGAAGCCTTTACTTGTTTTATAAACCTTCCGAACAGCAAAAAGACATTCAAATGCGCAAATTACATGAAATTTTCATACAGTCACCTTTATTTGAGGCTTACGGCAGAAATCATTAATGAAGTTACGATCCGCCAAAATCAGTGTTAATTTTGAAGTTGGAAAGGTTCGACTTCCAATAAACTAATAATTTATGTCGAAATTAAAAAATAATAATTTTTGATCATTTTTGTACTAAAATTGGTTTCTCAGATAAGGATACCCTTCACCGCTATATTCCTAGCATTCGTAAAATTTCGATATTTGCTAATAATAATTTGAATTGATGGTATTTTGGGATCCGGGAGCGTGAAGCATTAGGAAGGATAGATCCCTACACTGTATTATATTTTTTAGAGAATCATTGAGCAGGTTGGTAATTTTTAGGACTAGTGTTAAGCTATTAATCATTGTATCCCTTTCCGGTCCAAAAAAGAAAATTTTTCTTATTAACTACAGGTCAAGTGTAACATTTGTGATGGTTACGATCAAAGCCCGATGGTTTTTGTTACTATTTTTTACTTTTTATATTTTTGTCACAGTTTAAGCCTAACCCTCACTTTTGTTACATTACATTAAAGTATTCAATAATGGCGGTAACATCACAATTGTAACACTTGGTTCGAGAATGTTATGTTAGTTTTGTTGAATGGTTTGCAAAGAAAATAATTTCACAATTGTGAGAGTTGATCTGTATTGCATATTAAAATAATATTTTTTATGGACTCTGCTTCATACCCTCACAATTGTATTGACCGGACCGGAAAGGGGTATACATAAATTCGCCCAGGAAACCTACATTTAGAACGGATGGATCTATATATTCTAACAGGTGCAGTGTGATATAAACAAAATCTGGGATGCTGTGTATATAAGTGTTACATCCTTTTTTTGAAATAATGAAAAGATAATTGCGTTTAAAATATTTATTTCGTTTTAGTTTTTTTTTCCGTCCAAACACTTCTAATGTATAGATACAAAAATACATATGAACCCTAGTTCTAGCAAAAAATTTAATCCATTAAGCAGATAAAAAAATTATTTTCGTATATATGTTGGAAAAGCTTTATTAATAATTAATTTCCCCACCCTCAAAAGATTTTTACAAAATTACACGCAACTACAATAATGTTATTCAGAGTTCGCATGTAAAATCTCAGAACCAATTTTTTTTTTTTCATATTGCAGCAACAAAAAGTCAATGAATTTTTAAATCCGATTTGCATGCAATTTATAAAAATCATATTATACCAATATTGCAATTTAAATTATGTACATATATGTACTGTCTGTATGATTTGTTCAGTAATACAATTCACATTTTTCAACCATAAATGAGTACAAATATAGATGCATGCATAAAGTACTTTAGATCTCATTAAAATAAAATAAAATATTTTAATTTTCCAGACCACATCCATACATAAGTTGAATGAATACATATAAGAGTTATGTTCTTTCGTTTTTATTACATATTTTATGTTTATTATGATTCATGTGTAACTGGTTTACGGTAAGGAAAATATGAGTTGTATACTAACTACTGTATACAATTAAGGCGGAAGAGTTGGAAAAGATATTTCTATACATTTTATCCGCATGCTAATTACTAAGCTTTTGTTCATGCGACCTCATTTCTCTTCATCAAAATTCATAAACTCATTTTCTATTTGGAAAATGGAAATAAATTATTTCGAATGGCGATGAGGAGACTAAAGAAGATGTAACTTTTCTGTACACACACACATTACGTCCTGTTGGTAATAAACTAAAACGTGACAGAAAATAGCTTTTTATTGCTTTGCCCAATGTGCGATTACGCTTATCGTTAGACATTGATGAATCACTTCAACAAGTTGGTTTTATTTTTTTGGATGGGAGATTAGTGTGTGGTAATTAATTGTTTGCTTTAATTGTGTTTTTTTTTTGTAGTCTTTTCAATCAGAGAATGTAGTAAATTACAAAAAAAAATATAGACTGGGCTTTGAATGTACGGTGGAAAACTTATTGAATGAAAATATATACAGCAAACATAAGGTTTCTCCTTATTCTCACTTAGACTCTTCCATTAGACTCAGTTAGATAATTTCGTTTATTTAGATTTATTTTATAGCAGAGCAGTTTTATAGATACAATTACTTTAATACTTTACTAATCAGATCCGTTTTAGAAGTAAAAAAGAGTTGTTAAGGTAGCAGAAAATTAATAAAACTTTTGAAGTACATAAATCTTAATTCTGTGGCATTTCAGAAAAACCACTTATCTCTATATGAAACTCATATAGAGATAAGTGGTTTTTCTGAATCGCCACAGAATTATTAATAAGTTTTACTGAATTAAATCCTCTCCACTACCCTAGCAATGGTCCTTCGAGCCGGATCGAACCAGCAGCAAAGTTTAGATTCATCAGTTTTTTCTTGGCCAAATTTTGGCAGGTTCGGTAATTAGAAATTTTTTTTAAGTGAATAATTAAATAATTCGGACAAAATGAATTTAATATTTATCAAAACGTTTCTATATTGTGATATAAAGACATTCGATTTAAAACTAGTTATTTATTGGATATTCAGAAGTGAAGTGAAGTAAATACCTAGACTATTCATAAATAGTAATTTGGTGCAATTTTATAATTGAATTTCGATAATTTATCCTTACTATGTGCATTCAAACGTACTCTAAAACGTATGAATGACGTAAAAATCGTGGTTCAGAAAGTCAACAGAGAAACCACACTCAGTGTCGTTCGCACGAATTTTCAGCTATTGAATGATGAATGGAACGATTACAAGATTAAAGAAAAGGATATACCTGATACGGAGGAAAATCTGACACATCGAGATGCAATTGAGGATCTATATTTCAGTTTAAAACGTGTTCTCGTCCAAGCTCAAAATGACCACGAGATTTCCGAAACAAACGTATCGTTCAATGGCACAATGGAAGAGTTCGTAGCAAACCAACAATCTTGTTTGAAGGATAAGATACGAAGAGGGCTTGGGCCCATTATTCAGCGTACAGCGATTTTCCCACAATTGAGAAATTCTTTAAATTTTTAAATGGCAGAAGTGATGAACTTGAGAGTTGTGGGCCGCAACCGAAAATTATTCCATCTACTACGCGAGTCAGAGCAAACCATGCTCATGTTAATTCAATATCGTGCCCCAATTGTACAAATAATCATTCGTTATCCAAATGTAACGAATTTTTAGAAATGAACAATAGCGATAGAAGAGCTTTAACAGCGAACAAAAGGCTCTGTTTTAATTGCTTATCGGCGACTCACCAGGCAGGAGTGTGCAGATCAAAATTGCAACCGAAAACATCACTCGTTGCTGCATGTGGAAATGAATACTGTGTCATCAACAGATACTGCCGATAGTAGTAATTCATCATCTGATGCATCAAAACAAACGCCAAGTGCTTCGACAACGAGTTTATGTACAGAAATTCAGACAAATACAACAATAGCTACTAAATACCAATCACTCCTCCCGACAGCAACAGTGAACGTGAAACGAAGTGATGGTTCCTTGATAAGATGCAGAGTCCTGTTGGTTTAAGCGTCTTTTGTTTCAGAAGCTTGCATGCATGCCCTTAGATTGCCTAGAGAAAAAATTGTGATTACAGGCTTAGCTACGTCGACTATTACGACTAGGGGTGTCACGAAACTCGTGCTGTCGTCAATTTACGATAATCAAAGACGAATAAATGTCGAGGCTCTAATCATTTCAAAATTACCGCCGCAACTACCAAGGCAATTAACAAGTGTGCAAGATTGTGAATTATTCAATAACCTACAACTGGCAGATCCTGAATACCTTCATCCAAGAGGAATCGACATACTTATCGGTGCCGATAAGTTCTTCAGCGTTTTGGAAGATGGACGAGTAGCTCACCCAAATGGAACAATGATAGCATTGTTAGTGGGGATTCACAAGCGAAAAATAGTGGAATAGAGTCAGGATCTGGTATGGTAGGATGCACCCTAAATATGCATCTCAACATAGATCAAATACTTCGAAATTTTTGGGAAATCCAAGAAGTAGCAACTTGTGAACCATACTATACAGAAGAAAAGAAATGTGAGGAAATCTTTAAGTCTACACATAAACGGCTTGAAAATGGAAGATTTTTAGTAAGGATTCCTTTTCAAAGAAATTCTCCACATCTAAGAAATTCAGTATGTACAGCGATAAAACGATTCTACAGTCTCGAAAGAAAACTGCAGTCAAACGAAGCATTAAAAAGGGAATACATAAAGGCAATGGATGATTACATAGCGCAAGGTCACATGGAGTGCATGCCAGAAGACGATATTAATGCAAAAGAACAAACCACTTACTATTTGCCGCACCACGCAGTTATAAAGGAAGGAAGTTCCACCACGAAAGTTCGTGTAGTTTTTGACAGATCTTGTAAATCTTCAACCGGAATTTCGCTTAATCAAAAAATGATGATAGGTCCAACGATACAGCCAACACTATGGTCAATACTTACAAGGTTTCGAAAACATCGAATCGCTTTAACAGCAGATTTTGAAAAGATGTATCGACAAGTGTTAGTTGATAAAACGAATACTGATTTTCAAAAGATATTATGGCATAAATCTCCTAGTGACAAATTGGTTCATTATCGACTCACCACAGTAACTTTTGGATTAGCGTGTTCCCCATTTTTAGCGATACGTGCTCTGCAACAAACAGCAGTAGATCACTTCGAATCCAGTATTTGTCCAACAGTCTTCAACGATATTTATGTTGATGATTTAATCAGTGGTGCAGATACAATTGAAAATGCGATGCGGCTAAAAGAAAAAATCCACAACGTATTGAAATCAGGTGGCTCCAACTCGGGTTGGAATGGAATCCAGCGAAAGATTAGTTTATTTTTAGTGTGAAATTAGATGCCGATACCATAATAACAAAACAGCGAATTTTGGCAGAAATTTCATGAATTTTTGATCCCCTTGGACTAGTATCGCCTTCTATCATACAATTTAAGATTTTGATGCAAAAACTGTGGATATTAAAGGTAGATTGGGATGAAGATTTACCTCATGAAGTTTCAACATTCTACAATAAAATTAAATTGGAATTAAAGCAACTGGAAAAAATTCAGATTCCAAGATATATTCAATTTGAACAAGCCGAATATCATGGATTTTGCGACGCGAGCGAACTGTTGGAGAAAATGGAGAAATCACAGTGAATCTGATTACATCTAAAACAAATGTAGCCCCAATCAAACAGGTTTCAATTCCAAGGCTAGAATTATGTGGGGCTCCACGAAGATGAATGTACCGCCAGCTAGAATTTATGCTTGGACAGATTCCACCATTGCTCTCAAATGGCTCTCGGACTATCCAGCAACTTGGAAAACATTTGTGGCGAATAGGACATCTGCAATCCTAGAAGTATTACCAAGATGTCAATGGAATCATGTCTCATCCAATAATAATCCAGCAGATCATGCATCTAGAGAAGTGGCTGCTGGACAATTAACTGATCTCAAACAATGGTGGTATGGTCCAACTTGGCTAATTCAGAACTCAAGCAACTGGCCCGTAAACAAAGAAGAATATCAAGATTTACCAGGCGATGATGATGAAAGACGACCACTTAAAGTATGCAGCCTACAAACAAACAAAACTGACGATATATTGTCAGATTTAACCAATAAATATTCAACCTACAGCAAATTGATTAGGGTGTTAAGCTATGCATTGCGATTAAGTAGCAAACAGCGAATGCTACGCGAAATAAGACTCTAATAACAAGCGAAATAGTTGAAGCCGAAAATAAATTAATAAGATGGGCACAACTCAGTGAATACGAAATAGAAATGAATAAACTGTCAAAAAATGAAAGGTTACAGAAGGGAAGTAATTTATTGTCACTTACTCCTTTCCGAGATGAAAATGGAATATTAAGGGTTGGAGGACGTCTTCACAATATGGACATAGATTAATAATAAACTTTTTCCACCAAAAATATTTACATCCCGGCCCTTCCTTGACACCCCATCTAATAAAACAAAGATTTTGGATTGTAGGTAGTCGCAATCACATCAGACAGCAACTGCAAAAATGTGTGAAGTGCACGAGACATCGGGCGCAGAAACTTCAATACAAATATTGGGTAATCTACCAAAGGTACGCATTTCATCAGCTAGGCCATTCAGCAGATGCGGTGTTGACTATGCGGGACCCATCCAAATAGCTTCCAAAAGAGGGAGAGGTTCAAAAATAATAAAGGGAATTCACTCCACTACCCTATCAGTGGGTTTTATTGAAGCTTTTTGGTTAACTTTAAAATTTCGTGCTTCCAATAAAAGATAAATTTGCCAAATGAATCTTTAAGAATAATTTTCAATAGAAATATGAAATGATGAACTAAGAAAATAAGAAAATAGATAGATCCCTGATACTCTAAAAATAAGAGCTCTGAGGAAATGTTAAAATAAAAAATTAGACTGGCTTAAATTATTTGTTAACCTTTGAAGCTTAATTGTGTTAATTGAACTTTTATAAGTTTCCACAAAGAAAACTGAACACAAAATTTAATTTTAAAGAAACGAAACATCTTTTTAAGCATTCTTATTCTTTCAGAATACTGACCGGAGACCACCAACCAGTTGTTTTAAACCACCTTCTGTTTCAAATGCATAACATTTTAAATCTCTCTAAAATTGACTGAACATTGAAAATTTGCCAACTACAAAATGTGGAAATTATAAAATTTACAGAATTAAGAAAAGTAATCTATTCGCTGTGAATTTAAAGAATTTATAAAATTTCTTTAAATTTTAAATTTTTTTAAAAATTATGGTATTTAGTAATTCTAAGCCGGTAATTATTATGGTTGGAATTTATTCAATTAAAGGAGTTTTCTGAACGAAACCTAAAATTCTGGTCGGGGAATTTGCAGAATTTATACAGTTATTTAAAATATAAATAATTTTCAAAATTTACAGGATTTATCAGAATACGAAATCCAGAGAATTAAAAAAAAAAATTGGTAGCATTCACTGAATAAGAGTTCGTTACGAATTACTCTTATATTACGTATCTACTGTAAAATACTATAGTGAGGCCGTGAAATTCGTAAAATAAAAAATATTCAAAATTACCAAATTAAGAGAAGGTTGCATATTCTCCATACCACCCTCTACATGATCCTACTTGCTACCCCTCTATTAATTCTAAACCCTGGTTGTTCTATAGAATTTCCACTTTACTTCAATAAATATTGTATTGACTTTCCGACTCATATCATACTCTGCAATTTAGCCGAAAAAATCGCCATTAAATTTACCAACAGACATTCAAATTTTCGTTTGAAATGACGTATTTCACTAAACATCAACCGGTAAAATTAATGATATGACAAGTATCCATCAATTTGGGCCAACACATTTTTCTATTTTGTTTTAGTAGCCAATAGGACCTCTTATCACTTGTTTTTGTAATTATGGGAAGGCAATTAACTTTTTAATGTAGTACAAACGCCAACTGTATTGCTCCACTTTCAGCAGCACTTCCTTCTCCGCTTTCTTTCTATTATTAACTTTTGAGAATCTATGGAATAACGTCCAACACAATTAGTTTTAATTTTATGTTTAAATGGTATGTTTAAATAATCCACAATAAACTATGTAATATGGAAAAACAAGATTGGAACTAGAATGGAAATATTTATTTGTAGCGATATTTTAAAATTAAATCTTAATTTTAGAATTTCTGAAAATGAAAAAATGTGTTTTAAAATATTCTGGTGAATAAAGTTTTAATTACGAACGTTAGAATATAAATTCCTATTTTCACGATAATTTTAGTATTAAACTTCCACATACCAGAATTTTTGTATTGAGAAGAATTTACATTACAATAATCTGGAAAGTAAAAATTTCAAATTCATCGGAAGTTGTTAGAAGGAACCACTTCCATTACTGACATATATTTGATGGAAGATTTTTGAGGAAATATACAAAGGGACACTGGATCGGAGAACTTGCGGTCCTGCTACCAATAGGGCATCCAATTTTTGGCCAAAAAAATATTCCGGAATTTTCGAATTCAAATGTTCTCGATTTCGGGATTCCGAAATTAATTCCGAAATTTATTTTATTTAAATAATGTATTAAAAAAAAATCAAAAATTAAAACTTTACAAAAAAACAAAAATTTCTTTTATTTCGTTTAAAATATTAGATATTTTTATAATCATTGCTAATATGTAGGAACGATACTAAATCTAAATTTTTAAAACTAAAAGACTTACACACAATTTTAGAAATTTAAAAAAATATATAATTAATAAAGTATATAGAATTTGTAGTAATTATGTATTTAAATTCTGAAAATTTTAAATTCTTTAAACGTAATAAATTACGTCAATAAATTTAGTAAATTCTACAAATTCTATAAAATTAAAAATCCAATAAGTTTCATAAATTCTATTAATCCTATAAATTCTTCTCTCTCTTCAAACATTTTAATATGTCTATAAACTCTTTAAATTTTATGAATTTTATAAATTCCATAAAAACTAATACAAATTCTATGAAGTTAATAAATTTTATCAATAATACGAATTTTTTTAAGTTTTGTAGATTATTTGTGTTCTATTAATTATTTCAAGTGTATCTGTGTGTTATAAATTGTACAATCTCAAATTTACTTGTTTTATAAATTAAAAAAAAATTCGAAAAATCCTATAAACTTTAACAATTCTTTTAATTCAATAATTTAAATAAATTCTATGAATAATTCTATAAATCCTATGCATAAAGTTTAAAAATTCAGTATGTTCTTTACATTCTGGAAATTTCATAAATCCTTCAATTTTTTTAAATTCTGTAACTTCGATAAATTCTAAAATCTTAAAAGTCCAATAAACTCTATACATTTTAAATCTGTAAGATTAAATCTCATAGAGTTCTATATACTATTCAGGTCTGTCAGTTATACACATTCTATAAACTCAAACTTGACTTATTTACATTCTACATGTTTCTAAAAATGTTATATTTTTATAAAATTTATAAACTCAATAAATTCTTTGAATTCTATAAATTCAGTAAATTTTGTAAATCTTATAAATTCTATGAATTCTATAAAGTCTAGAAATTTGATGAATCAAATAATTTCTTTAAATTTTTAAATTTTGTAGATTCTTTTTGTTCTATTAATTGTATATAGTGTATCTATGTTATAAATTCTACAAACTCGAATTTTATTTGTTTTATAAATATAAAAATTTTTGAAAAATCCTATAAACTTTAATAATTTTGTAAATTCAATAATTTCGTTAAAAATTTATAAGTCCTGTAAATTCTATGAATAAAGTTTAAAAATCCAGTGAGTGCTTTGAATTCTACGAATCTTTTTATTTCTCATAAATTCTGTAAATCGGATAAATTATTTAAATTTTTCAAATTCTCTAAATTCTACATTCTATAAATGTTATAAATTCAAAGAATCCTATAAAATACATAAACTCCACAAATATTATAAATTTTTAAATTTTATAGATTCATTAGGTTCTAGGAATTGTTTCAAGTTTGTCAGTTCTAAAAATTCTATAAATTTCATGGCTCCTACAAATTTTGTAAATTCAAAAATTTTCGATAAATCTTATAAACTTTAATAATTCTATAAATTCGATAAATTATATAAATTTTAAAAGTCCAATAAATTTTATAAATTTTAAGTCTATAAATATTATAAACTGTAATATATTTTTAAAACCTATAAACACTATAAATTTTATAAATCCTTTAAATGTTATAGATCCCCATAGAGTTCTATAAATTGTTCAAGTTTGTCAGTTCTATAAATTCAAATAGTTCTAATGAATTTTTTTTTAATTTGTATAAATTTTATAAATTCAATTAATTCTGTAAATCCTATAAATTCTATGAATTCTATAAAGCCTAAAAATTCCGTGAGTTACGTTAGGTTAAGCATGGTTTCCCCGATGGCGAGGCGAAAAAATTAGTCAAACTAAAAAGAGGAAGGAATAAAAAAATAACATGAGAGTGAGTGAAACAGCAACAAGTCGTTACACCGAATTTTTATTCATTTATTTTTGACGTTTTGCGATTTCATCACCTATAACTTTGTTTGTGTTTGGATTGATATACATTTGAAGACATTTCATAATTTAACTTACAATTTTTAACTTTATTAACATCCATTACTGGATTAATGCTTTCCAAATTAACGGTTCTATTTTGAAATTTATTTTATTCCGAAAATTTTCTTTGAATTGACATAAGAATTCCGAAAATCAGCGGCTAATCCGAAAAAAGATGATCCATTTCATCTTTTTTTCGGATTAGACGTCCAATTTCGGAGTGCTGAATTAAAATATTAAAAACTGGACGTCTATCGTACTATTGGTGAAATTTTACTTTCTCATTTTAGTTTGACTAATTTTTTCGCCTCACCATCGTGGAAACCATGCTTTAATTGGAGTGACACAGAATTTATTCCCTTCGCCCTTACTGGAACTGTTTATCTCGCAGTTTAAGGGCTACGATAGGACTTCCCAGACTAACTAAGCGATAAGGGGTGTTGGAATTTATACTAGAACAAACATAAGGAAAGTTAAAATAATCGAAGAGAAAGAAAACTTTTGTCAAGTGGTGTTAAATTAGTGGAGAAAAATATAAATATTATATGGATTTATCGGTCACAAAAAAATGATTCAAGTAATTGTTTTGCGTTATTAGGGAGATGATTGAACAGAAATCGATGTAATATATTTCTTGGTGAGTTTAATATTAATTTATAAAATTCCGATGAGCCGTTCGTTTTAAGTTATATGGGGTTGTTGAATTCGCTTGGCCGTGTATGTTTGAACAAAATTAATCAATTGTATGCGATACGAGCTAGGAATAGTGTGAGTATGTTAATAGACCATATATTTACTGATTTATTGCAATTTTTGTACGAATTGGATACAACGGATTCACCTCTATCAGATCATAAACAATTCTTCCTGAAGGTCAAATAGGTTAGCGTTCCTAAAAAGGTTACTGGTGTTCCATATAAAGTATAATTATGATAAAATATTTTCTGATCTAATATGGGTAAAACTGTTAAATTCAACCAAATTAAACGAGTTTGTCAATAACTTGACTGAGCTTATTAATAAAATACCATAATTGTTTTCAAAACGGTCAAATCAAAATGTAAGCTTTCATTACCTCAAGGTATTCATGATTTAATAAAAGAAAGGGAACGAGTTTTTAAATTACGAAGAAAGCACCAAAACGATCTATATTTGATTCAAAGGCATACAATTCTAAGCTCCTTGATTGCTGGGAAATCAATAAACTGAAAAGGCTGAATTGTTACAGCTCTGTAAGATAATATATAAATAAACCTCAAGACTTGTGGAATTATTTTCAGCAAATCTGTCAATTCGGACTATATTCCAGCCATCAGGATCCAAAAAAAAGTAGTTTCAGATAGTGGAAAAATAGCCAACACATACAAGTATTTGGGATTAGTTATAAATAGTTGGGCGCATCACATCAAAAATATCAAGAAGAGCATTGTTCTTATTTTTTAAATCATAAACGGTCAAATAAAACATAGGTTTGGATTGATTAGAGATTCGACGAATATCATAAACATAATACGAGGAGAAAATCTCATTTTGGGGTCAATTACTTTTCATCTAAAATTACTGTGAATAACACTACCTTATATCGTGGTCTTGTTAAATATAATGCCCTTCCATCTGTCATTAAAAATTGGCAAATGTTGTGTGCTTTAAAAAAAGATTGAATTTTCTTATTAAACCTGCCGCATCGAGGCTTGTGTAATTTAGGCTAGAATTATGATGGCGATATTTCTTCTCGCTAAATGTGCTCTTTTAGCCTCGTAGGGCAGGACCATCGTCCCAAAATTAAAGTCCTTTTCGAAACGCAAAAACGTATATCACGGTTTCTGATATTTTTCGCTTTACACGGAGCTGTATGGTTATTTGTAATAAATACCTTTTTCAGTTTAAAAACTAAGAAAAAAATAGACAACATATAGTATGGTGCCAATTGGCAGGTGTATTTTAGAGACGAATTAAATTAAATATGTAAATGCATCAGGTAATTTTCAGGAACGAGCATTTATTGTTCCGTAATCTGTTTATTAGGTGTCATATCATGGTGAACGGAAAATAGAATTATTTTAAAACTTCCAAAAGTAGCCCCTCTATATTTTGACCAGCTTCCTAAATTGAATAGTTTTTGCCACTCTCTCAAATATACGTATAATTTTTTGTTACTATTGAAGGATATTTTTCTTTTTATCCTAACTTTGAATTTTCAAATTTGTAGGTTGTTTCATTCTTTAATCTAACCACCTCACTAGATTGACAAACAAATAATTGACCTCCATAATTGACATTTATGGGTCCCTTCAATGTTGACGTTAGGGAAAGTTCCCTGTATTTATAAATTTTTTTAGTATCTACAAGAGAGACTATATTTACACAAAATTATGTTGAATTTACTTAAATTACTGTGAAAAATAAGTAAACGTTCATTAATTGTTTTCAATTCCGGAATAATAAAAACCAAAATAAAGACCGTTATTCCGGAATACCAGAATTTCAAGTTTTGGAATTGGATGCCCTAGCTACCACCAGATGGCCTATTATTTTTTCCTGATTAAACTGTATGTGAAGAAGCGACTGATGACTTTGATACCTCAAATCAAAGAAATAATTTTTTTTTTAGTTTTTGAACTTTGTAAGTCACTTTTCGATACAAATTTGACCTCCAGCGACTCTTTTCGATGCTTCGTTACTACTCACTGCCTCAAAAGTACCACATTATTTAATGCCTTTATTTACATTTACACTATGTGAGTGCGGAAAAAAAATTTAAAAATGTGTACCTTGGCGTTGAGTTTTAAAATCATATTTCCCAAACCTCATTGGAGTGATACTAAAAATTGGATCAGTAGCATCAAAGAATTGTCAACCAGATGGCGATATCTAGCCCCAAGCAAATTATTTTAAAGGGATCATCTTGATTTGTAACACCAATCTCTAAACAAAAGTTGTCATAAAATATCTCTTAGACCCATACATTTTCTAAAATTTTAATCAATTGTTTTACAAAATATGTAATTTTTGTAAATCAGCTTTGAAATTAATGAGAACAGAATGAATAAAATGGGAAATTGTATTGTTGTGTTTTTTCCAATATCACAACGTGTAAAATTTTAAAATCAAATCAAAATAATTCCAAAAATAACTCCTATTTGTCAATTATTCATTCGTATTGTTTTTAATTTGTTTCATTGAACAAATTGTATATCAAATTTGTCACAAAATTTGTGCAAGGTACGTAAATTATTTATTCTATTGAAATTGTTAAATATAAAAACACACTGACAATAGAAATTACAGCAATAGCTATAACAAATACCAAGAATTATTTTTTTTTTTTGTGTGCACTATTGAAAATTGAAAATTCTATTGGAAAATGGTAAAATAATTGATTAAAAAAAAACTAAATATTAAAATTTTGCAAATAAAGAGAAATTTGTTCTAACTACAACTGGTAAACATTTATTTGGCGCCACAATTCTCAATGAAGATTATTATAAATTGTCTCGATTTGTTGAAAAAATGAAAACGAAAAAAAAACAAATTGTTGGCTTAAGGCTGTTTATACAATAAATATATTTTGGGACGCCTTAAAACTTCCAAATAACTGTAAATACATAAAAAACAAATTTGGCAATGATTTTCTTATTCAAATCAATTCGCTTTATACACTGCGATAACATGATGATGTGACACGTGTCTGTTGGTATAACTGTATGTTAAGCGTTGGCATCTAAAACACGTATTTGATTTTTTTTAAATCCCAACCGCACAGGATTCTATAGTGAACTGCAAATAGTTATATTTATCTTAGTTATGTGTAACCATGAATTTATGTAAAGATGGTGAATCGAATTATTTTGGTTTTACATTAAATCACGCGTTTATTTTATTATTATTGTTTATGCAAATATTTAATTTACTCGCACCCTGTTTGGCTATAGATATGAGATCACGAATTTATCATAACTCGTTTATTTTATGCACCATTAAAACATATTCAAAGTTAAATGTTACATAAAGACATTTTTATGGATTATTAATTTTAAGAATTCAGATTCTTTTACATAACCAAAAGGGTCTAGAAGAAGATACAAAAATTTATAAGTTGTGAAATAATAGCTTAAGACTGTATAATATTGAGCATGACAAATAATAGCATAGAAAAACGCAAGGCTATCCATATAAATATTAATGGAGCCGAAAAAGCTTTCCAAATATCATATCTAGCTCAAATCTATAACCTGTATCCGACCTACATTCAATCTATGTTCAACGGTATGATACACTAACAACAATAAGTTCGAAACCAAAGCATATTAGTAATGCTGCTCAAAATCGGCTTTATACAAGCAGATGAGGAATTTGAACAATAAGCCTTAAAACACTTCGGTCGTGTCAGGCATGACGGTATTATTTTAGAAAGTCGTATAGCTATAAAATTTCAGAAACCACCTTTCCTTAGTTTGTGTCATTGCCTACTAAATTTGAAATAGAACAAGGTATGGAGAAATTTTTTGATAAAGTGGACAGGTCAACCTATCCGAAATAATTTTTGTTATTAAGATAAAAAGGGTTAGGGATTTGCGACGCTATTATGAAAATTTTGAAAATCACCTAAAATGTTCAAATCTGTGAAAATCACTTAAAATGTTCAAATCTGATGCTACACTATAGCCGTTCTCCAAAATCTCAGAGATGTTACCAGATGTAGGCTTATATTTTCATAAACAGGACAGGTCAAGCTATTGGAAATAATTTTTGTTATTATGGGATAAAAAGGGTAGCGGCGCACATGCCCAACTCTTTCATCTAAAAAACAAAAATTGTTTCGGCTAGCTTGACCTGTCCAGTTTATGGAAATATAAGCCCACACCTAGTAACATCTCTGAGAATTTCGAAAACGGCTATATACTGTCGCATCATATTTTCACAATTTCCAAAATAGCGTCGAAAGCAACCATTTTTCTCTTAATACCAAAAATTGTTTCGGATACCTTGACCTGCATCCGAATTCCGGTTCAATGATAAATGAAAATGAGAAATGACTTAATTTATATTTCGCCTTCTCTAAATAAAAATGCAACCGACTAGTTGAAATAAAAAATCAATTTATTTCTGCATTTGTCATCGAACCGGAATTCGGGTCCTCTACACTTTATGAAAAAATTGCTCCATAACTTGTTCTACTGGTTTAATACACTTTTTTATGTAGGCCTACACTTTTTCAGTACACTTACACTTTTTGTTAATTTATGTAGCTTCACTTTGTGTTTAATACTTCAGACCGGTATGTGTGTCGAGATGTGGTTGACTACGTCGAATACCGCTTGTACGTGGTCAAGTCGAAGAATTGAAAAGCTTTTGAAACCTGTATATCAAGAGGATCGGGTACCTACTATTAGAATTGACTCAGCACCACGTGGATATTAATGCTTGGTACCAACAAAGGATTGTGAGAATTAGGATTGTGAGTTAAGGCCAAGTTCGAGTTGAATTAGGGTTCAATTAAGATTGAGTGAACAGTTCAGTTGAAGATTGTTTTATCACAAACTTTTTGGCATTGGCCACGACAGTAACTTTTACTTAACTGGTGTTAACTTCCACAGAGCTTTATCAGTTTTTCTATAGTATGGTCTTTGTGCAGCTAACAATTGACATGGATACGTAGTGATTTGGAACGAAAATGCAATCTCCATAAAACGCAGCCTTAGATGGTCATTAGTTCTGTTTTTTATCGATGATTTCCGAAACATTTTCCAGTGTTCGCACATGATGGCTTTGCATTGCTATTTGATGACGAAATCAGAAGTGAGCAATATGGTTACGTAATGATCATAATAGGTAAGCCGCGTACATTGAAATGTCATTCTTCAATCCAAAAACCGTCAACGGCGATGATATATCGATGAAACTGTTTCGAGCGTATATCAATCATAAAGCTTCTCGATGAATGATGATTTTTTACAGGTTTGAATGTACTAACGCAATTTATCACGTAAGCAATTTAAGCTTATCAACAGATTCTTTGTAGGCCAGTTAAAAGTTTAATTTGACATTAAAGTGGTTCATTCAATAGCCCATGCAGGACTTTCAGATGCTTTGCGAAAGCTTTAAGATTACTTGATTATTTAAACGGGTTTCATAGAAAGATCGATTTGTTGGAACATCACCTTAATATAAATCGGCAAAAACTTGTAAGTGTGCATCGATTTCTTTTGTAGATACCACGAACTGTATCATTATGGATTCGATAAAAATATGTCTTTCCAATTAAGTTCATGGTGCACAGAACTACCGATGTGAATTTAGCTACACAAATTCTCAAAATATGAAACAAAAAACAAATTAAGATTTCTTCACCATAAAAAACTAATTTTTGGCTACATTTGTCTTATGTACCACTATACTTTTTTTGTTTAAATTTTTCGTGAATTTGCCTAGCTACACGTTGTACTTCATTTTTTGTATGATTAATGAGTTTTGAAAGCATATTTCTGCCAATAAAAAGCACTCTCCCACTCATTACATAAATTAACGTTTCCTTTTTTCCGTAATTACAAAACAAAATTAATCAACATTATTTTTTGCTTTACTAATTTTTGGGTTTGACGTAACAGAAGGAAATAACTATTATCATATATTACATGTAAATTAATTAAAATATTCAGTAATCAGGGCCCTAAATGCTTATTCATTTTATATAAGGATGAGACACAACAATACACAAAAAAATGTCAATTCTCATCGATTTCATATTTACATGACATTACAACCGCATTTTGCCTTGTACACCCTGTCCACAAATTTATTTACATAAAGTACAACAATATATCGATAAGTCAATTTAACGATAATCGTTTGTCTATATAGTTTTATAAAAATAAATTTCTATTAATAAAAATAAGTCAAATAGAATAAAAACCAACAAATAAATAAAATTATTGTTCGTATTTAATATATAATTGACAAGCTGTCATTATTCCTATTTTATTATAATTTATTTCTTATTTATATATTTATAGGAAACGATTTTTTTTGTGCTATTTTGCTTTACTCAATTAAATGGATCAATTCTATTGGTAAAAAATTATCGAAATAAAAATTTATGAAAATATGATTATTAGTTGGTTAATATTTTGATCGGTTTCAAACCCGGCTATTTCTTCGTCTTTAACAAATTTTAATTATAAAATGGCAGCTCGATATCTAAGCAGAATAGCCTAGATTATCTTAGCGATTTTCGATTGGGTGTCCTTTAAAGTACAGACCTCGTTTATATACAGAACTCATGCTTAACCAAAAATAGTAACTTCTCGAACTTAAAAAAATAATTAGAGGCCAATTGCTGATTAAAATGGCTAAACCAAAGCTTTGGTTTAAGCTTTAATTCCAGGAATAATTAAGTATGGTCTTAAGAGCTTTCGGTGTATTTTAATATTAACAATCTCATAATCTCTATCTCATATTGAAATTAAAAAGCTGTAAAATTAAAAGTTCTTGACTGTGAGCTTTATAAAAAAATTCCATAAACTAGTTTTGGTTATATTGCCAACACAATTATTATGCAATAATTCAAAAGGTGCAGCACTAATCTATAGTATTCTTCAAGTATTGCGGTAATTCACACATTTTACGAGATCTAAAAACGCTGAAACCTTCAAATATAATTAACTGGCTTTGAATGATTTAATCCAATGCCGAAATAGTTGAAGTCATAAAAAATATGTCTAGCTACTTACAGAATAAAATTAAAATATAAAAAAAGAGCTTTTTTTTAGAAAAATTAGTTTTTCTCAAAAATTCTCTAATTCTCAAAAGCTCTTTAACTATTTTGGTAATTTCATATCATCTTCAATTCCACAGCAGAGCTTTTAGAAAATAATTTCAATTATATGTCACCTAACATTGTGTCAGGACGACAAATTGAATTATTTTATATGAAATTTGCATAACAATACCACTCTGGCTAAATTGAAATAAAAGCTTAGAAAGTAGTAAAGTAATGTGGTGAATAATGCTGTAAACAACTCTTAGAAGACAGTTTGTTGAAATCAAATCAAAATAGAAGAATTTCAAATTCAAAAATTGAAAGGAAGTAAACCAAATTCACAAAATTTGTATTTTTCTGTAAACAAAGCTATTTAGAGGCGTGTGTTTATCTTCATATAATTTGGGTAAAAGTTGTCTCGAATTTTTTCCAATATTTTTAATAATGGGTTTACGAATTTCTAATAACTCGGTGATTAATATTTATTTAATAAAAATAATTTGTGTGTATATTATTATTTAAGACGGGTTGAATAGGCTTTTGTAAACCATTTTCGTAACATTTTTACTTCTATACTGACAAATTTTAAGATGCAAATTTAATTTTTATTATGGATTACTATGGAAAACTGTGGAAAGGTATACTCCTACAAAAGCTTTCTAAAAATTTATGACAACGGCTCTATATTCTAAAAGGTTCTGAAATTTCTCATTAAACTTAAAAATGAATTTGAAATGTTGAGAGCTTTTAATTGTTTAAAGCATAAGTACATTTCATTAAACTTTTTTATAATCTGATCATAAAGCTTTATATGGTTTTACAAGCATTTTGAATAGCAAAGAGACAATTAAGCTCTTAAGTTGAAAAATCTTCCTTTCCAAATTTTACGTTCCAAACTTGTTAGTTGTTAGGTTATTCTACAAAACATTGAATTCAGTTAATTATTAGTTAGAATCATGACTTTTAAAAATTGTCTAAATTTTATTTTATTTTCAAAAGTTTCTCCGTTTTGCTATTTAAAAACAGCTTTCAAATACTAAACTTAAAAGAACATTATGCGAACTTCAAAGAACATTATAGGATGAGTTTCAAAATTTAAATAACCGAGCATTTTTGGTGTTGAGTATTTCATAAAATTTTAAAGCTTTATAATATTTTTAGTTATTAAGTGAAAAATTATAAAAAAAGGTAACCTAAATCCGCAGGAACTTCGGTTTTGGTCAAAAATTCAACCCAGATTATTTTGTAATTAGTTTTTTAAAAGCCTAAATAAATCTAGTTTTAATTTGTTTTAAGCTTTCCAAATGAGACTAATTTTAAGATTATAATCCATGCTATACATAGTTTTATAAGCATTTTGAATAGCAACAATTAAGCTTTTAAATTGATTAAGCTTCCTTTCAAAATTTTACATTCGAAAGTTGTTAGGTTATTCTACAAAATATTGAATTTACTTAATTATTAGTAAGAATCATGACTTTTATAAATGGTCTAAATTTTATTTTATTTTCAAAAGCTTCTCAGGTTTGCTATTTAAAAAAGCTTTCAATTACTAAACTTAAAAGAATATTATGCGAGTATTATTGGTTTTAATGGTTGTTTAATAATTTCTTTTTAAATTTAGAGATTTTTATGAGGATAATTTCAAAACTTAATTGGCCGAGCTTTTGTGGTGTGTTTTTTCATGAAACTTTTAAGCTTTATTAGATTTTTAGTTATTAAATGAAAAATTAAAAGAAAAGGTAACCTAAATCCGCAGGAACTTCCATTTTGGTCAAAAATTCAACCCAGATTATTTTATAATTCGCGTTTTAAAAGAATAAATAAATTGAGCTTTAACCTGTTTTAAGCTTTCAAAACGAGACTAATTTTAAGATTATTATCCATGTCTTTTAAACCGGAGCTAATCAAAATAGGCCAAATACTGAACTAAAATAAATGAATCTTACTTGTATTAAAGCTTCTAAGAACACAGTAGAAAGTTATTCTTCTAAAAAAACTTTCTAAAAATATAGATAATGGCCCTATATTTTGGGCTATAAGGTTCTGAAATTTTTCGTTAAAAATAAATATGAAATGTTGAGAACTTTTAATTATTTAAAGCTTAAGTACATTTTATTAAATTTTTAAAAATCTGGTCAAAAAGCTTTAAATGTTTTTATAAGCATTTTGAACAACAAAAATTATACCCTTAAATTAAAAAAGCTACCTTTCCAAATTTTACATTCGAAGGTTGCTAGGTTATTCTACAACACATTGAATTTATTCGTTATCAGTAAGAATCATGACTTTTAAAAATTATTAAAAATTTTATTTTCAAAAGTTTCTCAGTTTTTGCCATTTAAAAAAGCTTTAAAATACAAAACTTAAAAAAACATTGCGCAAGTATTTTTGGTTTTATTAGTTGCTTAATAATTTCCTTTAAATTTAGAGAATTTTATCAGCAGTAATATCCCAAGAGCATTAATAATTTCCCGAAATAATTTTATTATATTTTTCGAAAGCACGTTGCTTGGTAACAGCCCGAAGCCGTAGGCTGAGGGCTGTTACCTAAAAGCAACGTGCTTGAGGAAAATATAATAAAATTATGAGGTATTTATCAACGCTCGAGGGGTATTCGACGAGACATTTTTTTGCAATTTTATTTTATTCTTGTAGTAAGGCTGCTAGATTGTAAATTGTTCTATGAAAGTGTCATTTTGAAACGTTTTTCTAAAATAGCAAGCCTATTAAATCGGTCAATTTCAAGTCACCTGTACAAAATAAACCAATCAAAATAACATTACACTGATAGCATCCCTAGGGAAATTATCAGTGTAATGTTATTTTGATTGGTTTAATTCGTACAAGTGACTCAAAATAGACTGATTTAACAGGCTTGCTATTTTAGCAAAAAAATTTCATGGTAATTTCAAAATTAAATTAGCCGAACTATGGTTTAAAAATTTAATAAAACTTATAAGCTTTATTAGATTTTTGGTTATTAAGTCTAAAAGAAGCTTTCCAAATAAGACTTATTTTAAGATTATGATCCATGACTTTTAAACAGGAGCTATTCAAAATAGACCAAAAGCTCAACCAAACTACATTTATCTTACTTGTATTAATGCTTGTATGTCTTTCGAAATTAACACGTGTGAGCTTTTGATGAAAGCTGCATATTAAACTTCTGAAGTTCCTGTTGAGGTTTAATAAATATATTAAGAAATTAATTTAAACCCGGAGCAACTTCCATTCCAGTCAACTATTCAACACAAATTGTTTTGTAATTTAATTAAAGCTTAAGTAAAAGAAACAATTATAGATATAATAATTTCAAATAATATCAACCAATCCTTTTATAAAGCTTTTAAGCCCTCTATAGAAGATAAGAAAATATTTCAAAAATTACAATTATAGTTAATCAAAAATCGTAGAAACTTCCTTTTACGAAAGCTTAAGCATCTCAAATTGTAAAGCTTTCTAAATATTATGACTTTCTAGTTTTTTAAATAATTCTAATCAGAATGTCAAAATTCAAGATCTAACACAACAAATTTTGTACTTTGGTTTTAAAGTTACAGTCAATAAAGCCAGAAGTGTTTTAAGCTTTTCAAATAAAATTAATTTTTAAAATTTTATAGAGAATTTTAAATTAAATTAAAATCATAATCAAATCAAGTTTATGATAGTTTTATAATTAAAACCTCAAGTAAATCAAGCTTTGACAGTAGGCCAAAAATCTTAACAAAGTTTATCTAAAACCTGAGTACCTCCTATTTCGGATAAAAGCCTAATATCAAATAGGTACAGTTGTAATTTAGTTTTAAAAGCTCAAGTTAATTAAATATTAAATATTTTAAGTTAACTTTTAGTGTTTAAATTTTTTAAATTAGACTAATATTTGGACTTTAAAATCAGAGCAAGACGGTTTTGTTCAAATAATATCAAATGAAGAGACAAACAACTTAAATCCGGGGCTACTTCCGTTTCCGTTAAATGCATATTATATTGTTTAACAATTTTGCTTAAAGCTCTAATTAATTTAAACTTTACAAATAATATCACTTCTTAGTTTTTTAAAAAATCTGATGTATATTTTAAAATATGTATTAATTAATGTTGTTCAAACTGCAGAAACTTTCATTCCAGAACAATTGGTAAACCAAACTTTAGTAAATACTCCAAACAGCATCAACTTTTATTTAGTCAAACTGCCACCAAAATATATATCATGTTTTTTTATTTGGGATTAAAAGCTTTATTTACTCGAGCTTTAATTGTCGTAATTTCCAATAGTTGTAAAATTGTTAATCTTAAGCCAGATTAACCTTAATTTTGGTTCAAAATCCAACCCAAATAATTTTCTAATTTAGATTTAAAAGCTTAAGTTAATTAAACCGGAACAACAAATAAATTTATCATAGTTTTTAAAATCGAAATCCTAATTTTGTTTTAAAATCATGTAAGTTGAGTTTTTACTATTTGAAGCTTTTTTACATTAAATTAAGTTAGCTAAGAAGTCCTCTAATTTGCAAGAAATATACTTCAAAATGTACTTTTTAATTAAACTGATTTTTATGTGCGGTCCGCTTTAAAATGCAAATGTAATTATTTTGCAATTTTCATTCATTTCTCATAATATAACAACAATCAGACTGAAAAGTTGACAGAAATCCAAGATTTAATGGTATTAAGCGAATGGAATATAAATAAGCTACCACTGTATACAATTCTCATTTAAATGGTGTAGTAAAAATTATTTATGATAAACCAAAATATATTGTATATACTCATCAAAACAAATTTAAATGCAAATTGGTTTTTGGTTATTTTCAGTACACCATACTTAAATATTGTATTTATAATTATTTTTAAGTATGCGGGCAGCGGATAATACATGAAAACAAAAAATGGCAGTTTGACTGTTAAATTTTAATTACATCCGGCCATTTCGATTTAAATTAACCAACTCGCACGTTTGTAAAAAGCTTTTGCAATTTTATATTTTTATTTTTTATATCAAAAAATCGATTTCCGGAATGATAAAAATGTTCAATTTTGAGTCAACAACATCCGTGCCCTGACGAAACGTTATAGAATGTTGAATATATGTAGTATGTATGTGAATATAGGTATTTAGTATATACAAAAATGTAACATGACTGATGCTTTCAAATCGATATACCAAAAAAACCACAAACCTTAATTAGATATTCATGTAGAGTTCTGTGTTCATTAAATTAGTTTACACAACAAAGTGATAATTAAGTCACGTATATACACAGTTTTCTTTCAATTTATTATGCAGAGCTTTTTTGTTATTTTTTAGTGTGGTTTTAGTCGTGTTACTATAGAATAAAGAAATCATTTTTAATTACACTATGTTTTGTTAATAAAATGGGTGAAATTATTTGGCATGCAAAAATATAAAATTTTATTGAATACTATATTATACTCTATACACTACATGATGACGAATTTTTATCTAATTAATAAAAATTGAAGCGATAATAGAGTGGAGTTGGCAGATGTATTCCTTTTGAATAGGAGGTAATGATTGTTTGTAATTTTAATTTATTGCGAAATTGGGGTGTTGTTTTGTTATTTAGTACGATGAAAAAGGCGGTTAATTAAAATGAATGTTACACAATTACATTGCTGTAAATATTTTACGTTATATAATTAGAGACATATAAACTGTAAGAAGTGCCGGTTTAATGTGAATTTAGTTCAGTGGTATGCGGCAATAATTTTTTAATATTTCCAGTCGTTTTTAAGCTTTTTGCTCAGCATGAAAAATAAAAACTACACAAACTTCACGCTTTAATAGTGTTGCAAAAAATTTAAAAAGATAAATTTAATATGTCGCGGATTCATGGCAAAACGAAGAAAGCTCAACACTAATTGGATAAGGGAAATATGCCCCATACTTCGAGATCATTGGCTCTATTGTGGAAACGCCTGAATTTATGTTTAGGTACGAGAACATCACCAATTAGTAACGGCCATTTAAATACACGTAACCGGTTCTAAATTTAAGTGTTGCGTATCTCTGAATAGTGGCTAAATAGTAATATTTCAAATCAAACTGTAAATATTCCAGGGTATGGTTCCATCATCCAGGTGGCGTAACTCCTGGTGGTGGAATTGCTTTGTATTTTAAATTTAATCTAAACGCTTCTATTGTGAAAAAGTTGTTTTTGATACAGCACTTCACCAGTACGTAGTGATGAAATTTTACAAATACAACTGAGATTTCAAGAAATATTTGCAAATATCAATCAGTTTATAAACGATTCCGTTAAATTTTTTTTTTTGATAAATTTTGCATATTTGGATTTTTTTAAATTAAAACTCAAATATTTAATTTGAATGAATCTAGTTAATGCGTAATGAATGTTAATAACTCTTGCAATGTTGGAATTTTTTTTTGGTGTAGCGGCGTTTAACAATTTCGAACGTATTTCTGAATCTAATTTAGAAACAAACAGAAAAACAATACTCCATTGAGCGGTTGGCCGTTTCATTGTAGTCAGCGATCTCTTGACTGGGACTTGAAAAAAACTAACTTTTGTTATTATGAAGCAAGCTTTATTAATTATTAATATTTTTAAATCACTAACTAATAAAATATGAACTTGTGAATGTGCTTGTTCTTTATGATTGGCGAAAAACTGCATTTGAAATGCAAAATTCATGTCTAATTAAAAATGTTTAATGTTCAAAGCGTATAACAAAAATATAAATTAAACACTAAACTTAATTTTTTTACATAAAATATCGTATATAATTTCAGTTCAAACAACAGATTTAATGACATCATTATATTAAGTAAACCAAAAAAAAAAAAATCATAACTTTTAAAGCTCTTATAAAAAGCAACAACCAAATCAAATTTAACCTCTCCAATTTTCGTAAGATTATGGTTTAAATAAAATATTCCTAAATAATCAATTTACGAAATTTTATTAACCACAAATTCACTTAAAATAAATTGATTGAAGAAATATTCTAATTTGGTAATTATTTAAGTATTTTATGTTATGTATAGCTAAGTTCAAAATATTTCTATTGAAAGCACTCAAAAGCTTAAAAAAAAAAAATTCTACAACAAAATATTTCACAATTTAATTAAATTTGTTTTTTTTATTTTTGTATAGTGGGTGTATTGTAAAGATATACTCGTATAAAAGCATAAATATTCGAATTTGTATATAATTCAGTAATTTATATTGGATATTTTTGTTGTTGTCGTTAAAAATTAATCCTGTTTTACTTTATAACATTATGTAAATATAGCTGGTAACAGAAAATCTAATTCTATAACAAATATTGAAAAATTTGTTGTTTTAAAACGAAAAAATGAAAATACTAACGAATCACCTCTAAAACAGGTGAGCGGGTTAGATTTAAATAAATTACAAGTTTTATAAATATGGTATAGCAAACATAAAAACAGAATAATAAATTCTCATTTCAAAAACTATAAATTCTAAGCTGGATATGAAAAATTAATATCGTACAATGAAACAATGTACTGTGCTGCAAATAATGTAAAAAGCGAGATAAAGTTGAATTTTTGTTTGCAATTTGAAATTCATGAAGCTTATTTAAATGTATATACACAAAAGATGTCTGAAATAATATTGTGAATGTCGTAATACAATTTTAGCCATACAATGAATTTAGTCAAGTGGTCTTAAATCATACACAAATCAATGTTTTCCCAAGCCTATTAAAACTTATATAAAAAAACACATTTATATACTTACATTTTTTTGCCGCAAAATCACCAAAAGAATTAAAAAGCCTCGTTCCTTAAAAAAAAAAGAAAAAAAAAATTATAAAAGTTAGAAATATTATTTTTTACCTCTTTTGCTTAAATAATTCATCGTGAAAAAGGATTTATACATATATAAAAATGACCTTCACACAGATTTTTAATTTTTAATTTTTTTTTGTTCTAATTACAATTCTAACCTAAAAATAAATAAATATTAAAAAATCTTCAGAGAATAATAATTGATGTTGAGATTAAAAAAAAATTTTGTTTCGTAAGCATTACATGGCCCCCTTATTATTTTCAACTCATTTAAGTACTGATTACGTCATGCTACCCCACCTACCGTACACAAAACTAATTAATTTTCTCAAATTACCAAATTTAGTAGGTACTTGTTGTTGTTGTCAGTGAACATGAATAACAATTTTTGGTCTCGTTTATGGGTATCATATTCAGATACGTAGGTATTATTAAAATACAAATTCAACAGAATATTAACGATAAAATAATTTTAATTTTTTACATAATAATATCTCTCTATGTACACACATACACACCAACATGAGTAATGTGATCAAAGGATAATTAACCTTTTTCGAAACGAGAAACGTTTTCATTTTTAGTTATTTGTGATAATGTTTAGGGTTGAATGGATTTTTTTTTTTCTTTGAATAGGAAGATGGTTTAAAGGTATCGCCATTACTTAAAGATTTATTTAATTTGTGTGATTTCGTAACAGTTGTACTGTATTACTCATAATTGTGTTGAGAAGGGGAGGACGGTATAATTATTGAAATTGATATAATTCAAACAATCTGCTTGAGAAACAAACAAATTATAATAAATAATACGAAAGATTATATTGACAACAATAACAAAGGGCAACCTGCTTTGTCATTACAACATATGGTTAATTATTGTAGTGCACTGTGTACGCTGTACATTCTCATCCTGTCGAATAGTAAATTTAATTTGTTTAAAAGCTTGAAAACTTTGCTCTTTACTGTTTTTATTTTTCTCTTTGTTTTATCAAGTCCTGTATAAAATCTGTTTTCCTCCATTACATTTTTATTATTATGCTACGCTAATAGGAATACGAATTAAAACTTTAAGGAGTTATAAAAAAAAGTTAAACAACCAATCATAATGAATCAACAATTAAATGAAAAATGAGGCAATAAGTTAGGAAAAATCAGAATGCTTTCACACCGGAGCCTAGTTATCCGGTAGCTTATTTAGAAGGGTGTCTAGGTTTTTGTACATTACGGTCACAATAAATTTGGGGTATTCAGCCAACCCACGTTTCTATAACGAATTAGTGAATTGATCTAGTTATCTCGGTCTAATCTCAAACGATTGTAGTTCAATTATTTTAAGCCTGACTTCATAGTTGACACGACTACTGAAAGACATACACTTGTTTATTCAAAAGATAGTAAATTTCCGCTGTATCCTCCTCAGTTTGGGCTTTAAAAATTCGTAGTTGGTACACTAAATTTGGCTACACAACTATGCACTAAACTTTTATAATAAACGTAACAAAAACATTAAGATCACGAAATTCTTTACCACATCTAAAAATAAACTCAAGTAGTTTATGTGCTTTTGTACAGCCAGCCTGTATATGGAGATTCAATTTGAGTTTAGAGTCAAATATAACACCAGCAGACCAGTGATTTCGAAAACGCAAACTAAAACAATATCATTAATGTTGTATGGAAAATTTATAGGATTAGCTTAGTTCCTATATGACATCGGGAATAGAGTCTCCAATTTCTTGCCAAAAAAACAATTCAGAAATTTTCGAATTTGAATGTTCTCGATTCCGGAATTCCGGAGTTGTTTTTTTTTTTTTTAAATAATCTCTAATTAAACATTTAAAATCAAAACTTTATAAAAAACAACAGATTTCTTTTATTTCGTTTAAATGATTGATATTTCTATAATTAATGCTCATATGTATGAACAATACTAAATAGCAGTTACGATTAGGATATACACAATTTTTAAATATGTCTATAAACTCTAAACATTTTTTTAATTTTCAAAATTTTATAATTTACAGTGAAATCCGGCTATAAAAAACATCTTCATTACAAAGTTTTTGTAAATGGGCATTTGTTGTAAATTATGTCAGTTTATACATAAATACGTCCGTTTACAAAAAACTTTCTCTTTTCCCTTGGTTGTTTGTTATATCAAGATTTTATTGTATCAATTCCATAAATTTTACAAAATTTATAAATTTAATGAATAATATAAATTTTTTAATTATGACGTTAATATTTTTCTGAAAAATTGTACGCAAATTTAATCCAGTTTCAAACAGATGAGCCTATGATTACGAAAAAAATCAATCCTCTCATCAGGCCATGGCTACTGGACTAATTGTTTGTGTACAGGTAGTATTAGCGAATTATACTAATACAGTTAAATTCAATTACAATTCTTCTTTTTCACATTTACAACAGCTCTATTCCCGTGTAAGCAAATTATTTTTAATTCCTACTTTAATCACTTTAATTAGGATCAATTAATTAATTAATTCGTGTCATATCAATTATGCAACCGGTCCTAAGACCATTTATGTGTTTTAATAAATAACACGTAGAAGTATATTATTATTAAAGAACAATTATTTTTAATACCCAAAAGATAGACAGGTACACATTAAACATTTTTAGGACGGTAATATTTTTCTGAAAAATTGTAAGCGAATTTAATCCTTTAATCATTTTTTATAGAATGTAAAATTGTTGTGATTTTTTCATAATCATAGGCTCATAAGTTCGCAACTGGATTAAATTCGCTTACAATTTTTCAGAAAATTATTAATGTCCTAATTAAAAAATTTAAAAAAAAATTTAATGGGTACCTATCTATCTTTCCGGTGTTCAAAATAATTGTTCTTTAATACTATTATACTAATTAATAATAAGATTCTAATTAAAGTAAATAAAGTGGGAATTAAAAAAAATAAACCTTTAAATTTAAAAATTAAATAAAGAAAGTTGGAAAATTAAAAATTAAAAATTTAAAATTAAACCCTAGAGTACATATTCCTGGAAATAAAAATCCAAAAAAATCTCTAAAATACAAAATACTCCTTTAAAAAGGAAGACCCCATTAAATTATTTTTAACTGCAATAACCAAATGCAAGATTAATAATTTCTTGTTATCCTTGTGGAGAAAGGGCCAATAAGAAGCGGCTTTAGAGAGTTTTTTATTTTAGTAAAAGAATTATCAAAATAACACAACTTTTTGAAAAAAGTTTTAAACTGTAAGAAAGTTGAAATTATAATAATTTTAATGTAACAATATTAACCCAGATAACCTCTGAAAATTTAAAATTGAATGAAAAAAAAATAAAAATTAAAAATTTAGAATTCAACATTTAAAATAAAATTAAAAATTAGGAATTAGGATTTAAAACTTAAATACTAGACCACTGAAAACAAAAATTTTAAATTAAGCGGCTTAAAATTAAAAATTTGGTATTAAACATTTAAAGCCCTAATAATTAAAATAAATAAAAATGAAAATTTTAAAATCGAACGCTTTAAATTTCAAAAATTAAAAATTAGAAATTAAACCCCTAAAAATTAAAAGCTTAAGTAAGAGTTAAAAATGTAAACCATTAAAATTAAAAATTAAATATTGAACGCTGAAAAATGAAAAATTAGAAATTACTAAAAATTTTTAAAATTACAACTTAAAACTATAACTATCATACTCTCGAAAATTAACATCCCCAAAATCACAAAAAAAATACAAAATGTTGTGCTCCATTAAAAGGAAGACCTCAATAAATGGTTTTTAAATACAATGAAAACAAAAGCAAGATTAATATTTTCCTATTATCCTCGAGCAGAAAAGACCAATGTTAAAAGGCTCTGGGGAGTTGTTTGTTTTAGTAAGTGAATTATCAAAAAACAGAAATTTTTGAAAAAAATTTTAGTTTATAAAAAAAATTGTGTTCTAATAATTTTAATGTAACGATACCAATACCAACCCCAAGTAACGTCTGAAACCACAAAATTTATAATTAAATGCAGAGAAATTAAAAATTTAGAGTTACATATTTCAAATTAAAACAAAGAAATTAAAATTTAAACACAAAAATTAAAAATTAAACGCCTAAACGCCCATAAATTAAAAGTTAAAACCTAAAAATTAAAAATTAGGAATTAGGGATTAAAACTTAAAAATTAGACCCCTTAAAAATAAAAATTTAAGATTAAAAATTGAACGCCTAAAAAAATTAATTAATATTTGGGACTGGTTTGTCATTTCAAATAGAATCAAATCAGATAAAATTAAAACCGCGGCAAACTATTTGTATTATTGTATTGTATGTATACTATGTAAAAATTTAGTTTTGGCTTACAATTATTTTGTAGGCTTAAAAATCTGGACCTGAATTAAATTTTGCTTTTTCGAGAATTTGATCATCAAAATTTAAGTGAGCAGTTGCTATTATTTTATTATTTGCTGCATACAGTAGACTTTAGTCCGGTCAATTTAGACATAAAAATAGTGGTCAAATAACAAAAATTCCCGGAGAGCCAAATATTGGTGGAGAGCTGGGGTTTACCATTACAAATAAAGTTTTAAAAATCCCCATCGATCCTATGTGTGCTAAAAAAGTTATTCGGGGTTAAATGTCAAAATTTGAGGTTTTTTGGATTTTTCTCGAAAACGGTAAGTTTTATCAAAAACCAATGTTGTAGATCTTAAAATTCTCTACAAAAACGGTCTGATTGATTTTTTCCCTAAGAGTTACCATTCCTGAGATATCGCGATTCTAAGAGTCACATTATACTTGATATGCACACATTTCCATGCCACCTGTGAGGTAGTGTATTCGGCGCTTTTTTTACCGTGGTTTCCCCTGTAGGCCTACTCCACTAACTGTCATGACAATTTTAGGATAATTTAAGGGAACAATACCCGTCAAGTTCTAGATATTACCTTATTATTGATATTGATTATTGATATTGCTATTGATTATTGGGTTAACTATTGTTTTTATTTCTTTAGATATTTTAATCAAATTCATACTCTTGAAAGTCTACTTCAACAGTCATGTCTTCTTCGATTTCTTCTTCTTCCTCTTCCTCTTGCTGGATGTTCATAAATTGATTGGATCTTCATTAAAATCACAGGAATCTTCCTCTATTGTACTCAACTGGACATTTGAGCAAGACTGACCTTGGCAATTGGTACACGCTGGAGAACACAGCAATCCGACTATTTTACAGCCACATTTGGCACTACAACCTTTTTTGCAATTGCAAAAAATAGTGTTGAGGAGTTTTTCTGGAGTAGGTGGGAGTAAAGTTTGAATCGGTTTCAGAGTATTATCTATCAATTTCCAACCCCAGTCTTCTGGGTTCAGTTGATTGCCTTATCATGTTTGAATTTGATAGTATACTCGATACAAGTATTGAATAGCAGATGCCGATGTTGGAGGAAGACATGATAGTTGTACTTGTTTCTTGTTTCGCGTATTTCTTACAAAAGTTAAGTATCGGTATTTATCAATGCAAGTAATTTAAATACTGACGTTTTGCCCCTTCTGTACATTGCTGACGAAGTGTCGCAGCCGTTTATCGCATGTAAAAATAAAATATAGTTTTGGCATTTGGGATAAGCAGATAAACTTTTTGAAAAATATATTTCTGTTCGCTGTTCAAATCACAAATCAACATCTTCATCAACTACAATTGTTGTGTTTGTTGCATTAAATTTTTCTATTGGTGTTTCAATTATGAGGACATCTGTGTCATTTTGAGCTTGTTTCATTGCAATATTCGCAGCTGTTAATTTGTCACTTAACATGGAAATGAAACGAGATTTATTATTAATGTTAGCGAAAAATTGTTGTTGATTCGCTGGAACTGTCATAAATTCATCAAAGATACGCTAGGAACCCGATGCTGTTTTTGTAGTTCGACGACGTTGTTCTGCAGCTTTAATATTATTTGTCGAGTCACTGTAGCCGTCAAATACTACCGTCACTGTAAGCCCATAATGTCTGCGTAGATACTGAACATATTTATCAAAATAACGCTAAGCTAAAGGTTTCTTCTCGATCCCACACAACGTGATGTAGTAGGTATCCTCCATCAATAATGTCAGTAGCGTTTGTACGACCAACCTCAGTATTGACTGATTGAAAGCAATCGTAAATTGCTGACTTTGTTGTTTTACGCATTCCAGCTGCATCAAAGAGTGATAAGGGGTAAGGGGCTAATTCATACTCAAAATTTTTTTCAATCTCATCCTCAAATGCTTTATTGATACTCATGCGTTGAAATAATAATACAGGGTCTATAGCTACTTATTATGTGCTACTCGCAGCTAAAAGAGGGAGTTCTTTTTCAGAGCGTTTTAATTTTATATTATTAAATTTTTCACCTGCATTCACCTTGCCATTCTAGACATGGAAACAATGCCAACTTCACGAGCTTTATGGCAATTAATCTTATCGTCACCAACAACTCCAGAAGCAATAGATACGATTTTGTTAATTTTAGGAAAAGGATCATGTGATGAAAACCAGTAAAGAAGTTTTTTAATATCTTTAGCATCTTTTAACGCCGCGAATCACTTGCATCTACATGCTGATCTGTTGTGTCCATTTGAACATTAGCAAGAACTTCCAACCCCTCACACACAGTATTCATTGCATGCATTCCGTAAACCCATTTACTTATCGCACTTTCTTTCGTATTTCTTCCTCGAGAAATACCCCTATCTGTTTTCATAGATTTCATCATCGATTGTTCAATAATCATATCTGTTAAAGTTCCACAACAAAGTTTATCAGAACGCCGAACAGTAAAAAATCCTTCTGTAAACCTTTGATAAACACTAGGATCCATTACCTCGTTCAATTGAAGCATGTCTTGTAAGTATAATGGAAATAAGGCAGCATTTCTTTAACGCAGTTCAAATGTGCTTGCCAATCTCCCATCCGTTCTGCTCTTATAAAGTATTGTACCCATAATTGTGCGGTTAGCCCTCGTTTCTGATATTGAATTAATTTTTTATTAAACTGATCAAGTAATTTTCCACATATTTCCTCATCTTCTTCAACGTCATAGTATGAAAGAGAGTTATTTAGAATATTTTCAACGGTAATAATAAAATTTGCGTCCATTACATCATCAATAGCGAGTTCTTTTAATATTTTTAATGCTAAAGTGAGTTGAAGTATTGTATGAGCTCGAACCGCTCTCGCGTAAGCATGGCCATTAAGCATTTTCTCTAAAGACTTAAGTGCATAAACTTCAGCGAGTATTTCCTTTAAACTACACTTCCTTGCATAATATAACCGGTTGCTCCAAAAAATGACATAAGCAAATGAAATCCTTCGATACTTCAGATCCTTCAGGTGCAGCAGATACTTTGTGGTTATAACGTTTAGCATTCTCTAAAGTACAAAGTAAAGTTGAACAAATGGCAAAAATGTAATTTTTGACTTAGAAAAATCTATAATATTACTTGTCACGCATTCAATATAACCATTCCAACCAGGTAGAGAGAAATTTTTGTATTTACCATAGAACCATGTCATATCAACTTTTTTTAAAAAAGATACTTTAGATTCACTTTCATAATCAAAATTTCGCACATTTATTTGCTGTACCCAACACGCCAGTGTTTTGATAGACCTGTATAGGCACATGAGCCTTTGTTGCAAAATCTTTCGCTGAAACTTCAGTTATTCGTGGCATCGGCTCTTCTTGTAATACTGAATCTTTGGGAGTCATAATTTGGATAATACCCATTATATGAAGCGTCTTATTACCGACCAAAGTATTTACATTAATGTCAAGCATTGTCTGCAACGTATTGAATGAATGTGCCTGTTTCTGGTGGTAAAATATGAGGTGGACGACTGAAAACTGCTGCTGATTCATAGTTCATTGTTTCACTGTAAGATGCGCATAAACCAAAAGACGAGAAAATTTGTATGAGACGTTTCGAGCTGTAGTTTAGATTTAAAGGTTCTAGGCCGAACAGCAGTCATGATGCAGTGGCTAATATTCGTACAAACTAACTTTAGATGATCTAAATTATGACGCTTGTTTTTTAAAATGACTTGTTCCAAAAAATATGACAATGATTCGGGAATATCGTTATTTATAACCTCGAACATTCTACCTAGTGGGGGTACATAGTATTATCGATAACGCAAGATTGAATATCTTCACGAACAATTGCTGCCGCAGCTTTCAAAGTTTTTAACCGCTTGTCTTTTTCATCCAAGTGTTTTTTATCAGACCAGACTTGACTTAAAATATCTTGGTAATTGTCAATAAAACAAATAAATGTTAATTTTCCAGGCTTCTCTGTAATAATAATTCTACTGCCATACTTCAATTTCAATCGTATTTTTATAGTTCTGTCGTCTAAAGCTCCATCTTGACAAACCTTCTTCAATTCATCCAACGAAAACTGGCAATCATCACTCGTTTCTATGAATTGAAAAATTTTCTCCATCGCAGAGTTTACAGTTTCATCTTGTGGACGGCCAATTTAGCGACTAAATCATACTCAAAATTAATACGTTCAAGAACAGCCTTTGAAACGTCATCAGAACGATCTTTAGCTAATTTCAACAGGGATTCATTGAATTTTAGTGTAGTCACGTTATACATTTTTTTTTTTTCGAAGATGCTGTGCTTTCTTTTTCTCAGTTTCTTCATTGGCTTCATTGTCACAAAATAAACAGTATTTTTTAAAACAAAAATTTGATTCACTTACTCGCGTTCTAGTACGAGGTGGACTTTTTTTTTGAAGTACTAGCCTGTTCCTCCTCACGTTGTCTTTTTACTGCAGCGATTGAAGATTTCCGGGTGTATGATTTTCTGCAATCCACGTGTATTGTAACGGATTTTTGTGTTTTTAAATACTCAGTAAACTCATCACCTCTCGCGGCACTAGCCTCGATTAAAGTTGGCATTCCACGATCAACCACAACTGTTTCATCTTCAGTTAAAAGTTTATAGCAAATAAAGCAAAACTGAGACATTTTTTCGAGCTATAAAATAGCGCAAATAATTTAAATGGTAGACGCTTGTACATAATAAGTACGTATATTCACTTGAACTGAACCTTTAGCACCTTTAGGTATATGAACGAGACCTACGGACAATAGAATAGCCAGATGTTTTTCAAGGCCACGTGATAAATGTTTTCAGAATATAAAAGAGACACAAATAGGTATTTATACCTGTCTTAAGTGCCTGATTATGTATATACGTGGCTATGTGCATATCATGTATAATGTGACTCTTAGAATCGCGATATCTCAGGAATGGTAACTCTTAGGAAAAAAATCATGAAGAGCATTTTTGTGGAGAATTTTAAGATCGGCAACTTTGGTTTGATGTTTGTTTTTACAAAACTTACCATTTTCGAGAAAAATCCAAAAAACCTCAAATTTTGACGTTTGACCCCGACTAACTTTTGTAGCACACACATAGGATCGAAGGGGATTTTTAAAACTTTATTTGTAATGGTAAACCCCAGCTCTCCACCAATATTTGGCTCTCCAGGAATTTTTGTTATTTTAAATGTCTATATTGACCGGACTAAACCATTCTGTTTTCGACGGGACAAACCAGTTTTAGAATCGAATGTCCCATATCCCGGCGTTACTGTGAGCGGGACGATATTCGTCCCGTTTTTGCTCAAATTCAATTTTTTTTTGATTTTTTTGTTTATTTAGCTTGATTTACATTGATTTAGCTTTAGGTATGCTCTTTATTGAAAATGATCTCATTCATTAGAGAGCATCCCAAAAGAGATGGATAATTTAGAAATAAAAAAGACACGATTCTAGCCAGGATTAGCTCCCTTCTCGATAAATTAGATTACGTCATATAGAAGTGAAAGTAAACAATAAAGCGTAATACAAAACGTTATTATCATTAACAGTTTCGAAATGGTTAACATTTTCTGGTTTCGAGGATTAATTAAGAAATTATACTAAAGGAGTGGTTTAATTTTTGTGTATTGGTAAAAAATATGAGGCCTTGCAGCAAAACTAAGAAATTCCTAAGCTCTATTCCTGCGTAAGCAAAATATTTGTAATTCCCACTTTGTGTAATATTAATTATGCAACCGGTCCTAAGACCATTTATATGTTTTTTTAACAAATAACACGTAGAAGTATATTAGTATTAAAGAATAATTATTTTTAGCACCCCAAAGATAGACAGGTACCCATTAATTTTTTTTTTTAATTTTTTAATTATGGCGTTAATATTTTCATAACAATTACAATTTTTCAGAAAAATATTAACGTCATAATTAAAAAAATAAAAATTTAATGGCTACCTCTCTATATTTGGGATGTTAAAAATAATTGTTCTTTAATACTAATATACTTCTACGTGTTATTTGTTAAAAAACACATACATTGTCTTAGGACCGGTTGCATAATTGGTATTACACGAAGTTAATAAAGTGGGAATTAAAAATAATATAAATTCTCTAAATTTTGTAGGTTCTTTGAGTTCTATTAATTGTTTCATGTGTGTCTGTTTTATAAATGCTAGACACTCAAATTTTACTTGATATATATACAAGTACAAAAATGTCTCTGAATTCTATAAACTTAATAAAGTCTATAACTTCTATAAGTCCTCTAAATTTTACAAGTTCTATAAATTTTAAAAATGCAGTAAGTACTTTGAATTCTGCTAGTCTCATAAATTCTTTAGTACTTATAAATTCTGTAAAGTCGATAAATTGTATAAATTTTTAAAATCCAATAAATTCGATAGATTGTTTCAAGTCTATCAGTTCAATAAATCCTATAAACCCAAATTTTCTTATTCTAAAAATTGCATATTTTCTACAAATTTTATAAATTCTAAAATTTCGAAAATCTATGAATAATTCTATAAATTTTATTGATATGATTTGAAATTCAGTAAGTTCTTTAAGTCCTACAAATCTTATTAATTCTTTAGTTTCAATCAATTCTGTAAATTCTATAAATTAATCAAAATTGTTCATAAAAGTTCAACCAGTCTGTGTTGGTTATTGTGCGCATTTCAAACTTTAATAATAAAATTGTACAAACAAATATAATGTGTAAATTAATACAATATTAAAATAAAATGTTTGTACAAGTTAAAAAATGTAGTTAAATTATATTTTAGGTAGCCTACTAGCTATTATGGGCTCCTATCCTACATGTCCAATAAAGTTCATAAATTTTATAAGTTCCACAAAGTCTCTAAATATTATAAATTCTATAATGTTTATAAAAACTCTCAATTTTACAAAAATTAGAGATCTTATAAATTGTTCATGTCGGTCAGTTCTATAAATTCTACGAACCCAAATTTTTCTTATTCTAAAAATTCCATAATTTCCATAAATTATAAAAATTTTATAAGTTCAAAAATTTTGATAAATCCTATAAACATTAATAATTCTGCAAATTCAATAATTTCAATAAATTTTAAAAATTCTATATAATTCGATAAATCTTAAATGTCCAGTAAATTCAATAAATTTTATAAGTTCTGCAAAGATTGTAATTATTAGGTATACATTTAAATCTGCTTTTAAAATCAATAAATTCTTTAAATATTAAGGATTTTATAAATTCCATCAATTCTATAAATGATATAATCTCCTAAAATTTTCTAAATTTTATAGATCCAATGGGTTTGTTAAATTGTTCAAGTCTGTCAGTTCTATAAATTCTACAAAACTCAAATTTGCCTTATTTTAAAAATTCAGTAATTGATATAAATTCAATAAGTTCGATAAATTATCTTACAAATTTTCATACAACAATTTCACTAAATTCTATAAAGTTTAACAATTTTATAAGTTCAATAGTTTCTATAAATTCTATGAATAAAATTTAAAACTTCAGTAAGTGCTTTATATTCTACAAATTTCAAAAATTCTTTAGTTCTTAAAAATTCCGTAAAATTCATAAAATCTATAAATTTTAAAAATCCAATAATTTTACATAAATTCTAATATTTTTGTAAGCTCTATTGAGATTCTATAAGTTTTATGAATTTTATAACTTCCATTAATTTTATAAATTGCAGAAATTTAAATTCTTGTTTTAATTCGGTCACTTCTATAAATTCTCCAAATCTAAATTTTACTTATCCTAAAAATTCCATTATTTCCATAAAATCTATACAATTTATAAATCATTGAATTCTACACATATTATGAATTTAAAAATTTTGATAAATCCTTTGAACTTTGATAATTCTATAAATTCTATGAATAAAGTTTAGAACATCAGTATTTGCTTTAAATTCTACAATTCTCATAAATCAATAAATTCTCTAAATTTTATAAATTCTCTAAATTTGACAATTCAGTAATTAATTTCTATAAATTTTATAAATTTAATGAATTCTACGAATAAATTCTATCAATAAAGTTTTACAATTCAGTAAGTTCTTTTAATTCTGCAAATCTCATTAATTCTTTATTTCTCGAAAATGGAAAATGTGATAAAGTCTATAAATAGTAATTATATAAATTTTACTGTAATTATATAAATTTTAATATATTTATAAAATCTAAAAATGTATAAACAATAAAGATTTTGTAAATTCCATCAATTCTATAAATTATAAAATCTTGACCAATTCTAGAATATAAATTTTAAATATTTTTTATATTTTATAGATTCAATGAGTTCCATAAATTCTACAAACTCAAATTTAACTTATTAACAACAACAAATGAAATTATCGTTATTACTTGTATGTGCAGTTTGAAAGGGCAACCTGCTTTGTCCCTGCTTGCTCTGGGGAGTCGTTTATTTTAGTATGTGAATTATCAAAAAACACAAATTTTTGACAAAAGTTTTAGTTTATAAAAAAATTTGATTTCTAATAATTTTAATGTAACGATACCAATACCAACCCAATTAACGTCTGAAACTACAAAATTTAAAATTAAATGCAAAGAAATTTAAAAATTGGAGTTACAAATTTCAAATTAAAACATAGAAATTAAAATTTAAATACCAAAAAAAAAATTAAAAATTAAACGACATATTAAAATCGCGGTAAACTACTTGTAGTATTGCATACTATGTAAAAATTTAGTTTTGGCTTGCACAGTTATTTTGTAGGCTTAAAAGTTTAGAGCTGAATTAAATTTTGACATTTTGAGAATTTGTTCATCAAAATTTAAGTGAGCAGTAGCCGCTTGTTTTATTGTTTTATGTTTAATTAGTTTTAGAATCGAATGTCCTATATCCCGGCGTTACTGTGAGCGGGACGCTATTTGTCCTGTTTTTGCTCAAATTAGTTATTTTGGAATGCTCTTTATTGAGCATGATCTCATTTATTAGAAAGCATCCGACAAAAGATGGATAATCTAGAAATAAAAAAGACACGATTCTAGCTAGGATTAATTCCCTTCTCGATAAATTAGATTACATCTACCAAATCTTTCATACATAGCTAAATTTATCATTTTCTGGTTTGAACATTCAAATAAAATGTGATCCTTGTTGAGAATCTATGGTGAATAAAAATTTATAAGAAAAAAAAAATCCATTAACATAGAAGTGAAAGTAAACAAAAAAGCGTAAAATAAAACGTTATTTACCATCGCTGGGTGACGATGCAAAATTATATCTACAAAATGTTAGTTTACAAAAATCGGTACGCGGTATGTAAGATTGCTTTTCTCTGCGTTTCGAAAAGGACTTTAATTTTTGGACGATAGAAGTGCCTTTCCAAGCTAAAATAGCATATTTAGCGAGAAATATCGCCACATAAATACTAACCTTAACGATGCATTAGGTTTAATGAGGAAAACAGGAAACACTTGATTTCAATCATTTATGGCTAACCTTTCGTATAGGTACTAAATCGCAGTAGGAGTGGGTAGAAAAATAAATTTTGTGCAAAATTGTGAAATTTACAGAGTTTAAAGAATTCATCGATTTTATAAAATTTTCAGAATTCAAGGAATTTATTGTAAAATACATTTAAAAAGTTCATAAAATTTATTGAATCTATAAAGTTTTATAAGTTATTTTATAAACTTACGGAAAGTGTTTGAGGAGTCCTATAATAGCGCATAAACTGGAAAGGGTTTTACTGACAGCCTTAATTGTAATGATGCAAAAGAAGTCTGGCAAGATATTCTACGCTGCCGAAGTAGCTCTAAATGGTTCCTGTAATTATGAAGGGGATACATTATGCATCATTATAACAAATCAAACCTAACCTAATAATTTTTTAGGCTTAACAGAAATTTATAAAAATTAAAGAATTTCTAGAAATATTAAAATTTTTTGATTTTATAGAAATTATGGAATTTTTAAAATAAATCAAATTTGAGTTTGTAGAATTTATGAAATTCATTGAATCTATAAAATATCAAAAATATTTAAAATTTATAGAATTGGTCAAGATTTTATAATTTATAAAATAATATAATTATATAATTTATAAATTCATAGAATTTATAGAATTATTCGTTGTATTAGTTAAATTTATAAAATTAATAGAAATTAATTACTGAATTGTCAAATTTAGAGAATTTATTGGATTTTTTAGATTTATAGAATTTATAAAATTTACGAAGTTTTTAAGAACTAACGAATTTATGAGATATGTAGAATTTAAAGCAAATACTGAAGTTCTAAACTTTATTCATAGAATTTATAGAATTATTCGTAGTATTAATTAAATTTATAAAATTAATAGAAATTAATTATTGAATTTATAGAATTATCAAAGTTCATAGGAGTTATCAAAATTTTTAAATTCATAAAATGTGTAGATTTTATGGAAATAATGGAATTTTTAGGATAAGTAAAATTTGGGTTTGTCGAATTTATAGAAGTGACCGAATTAAAAAAAGAATTTATCATAAATTTCTGCAATTTATAAAATTAATGGAAGTTATCAAATTCATAAAACTTATAGAATCATTAGTGTAAGCGTTTATAGATTTTTAAAATTTATAGATTTTATGAACTTTACGGAATTTTTAAGAACTAAAGAATTTATGAGATTTGTAGAATTTATAGAACTTACTGAAGTTTTAAATTTTATTCATAGAATTTGTGGAAATTATAAATATTAGAGGATTTATAGAATTTATTTAATTTATAAAATTTATAGAAATTATTGAACTTATAGAACTGTTAAAGTTTATAGGGTTTAGCCTAATTGTTGTATGAAAATTTGTAAGATTTACAGAATTTATCTGATTTATATAATTTATGATATAAAAATTATTGGAATTACTAAAATTTGTAGAATCTATCGAATTACTGAATTTTTAAAATAAAGCAAATTTGAGTTTTGTAGAATTTATAGTACTGACAAACTTAAACAATTTAACAAACCCATTGAATCTATAAAATTAAAAAAATTTATAAAATTTGGAGAATTTGAGGAGATTATATAATCTATAGAATTGATGGAATTTAAAAAATGCTTAATATTTAAAGAATTTATTGATTTTATAAGCATATTAAAATGTATACCTAATAATTTCAATCTTTGCAGAACTTGAAAAATTTATTGAATTTATTGGACATTTAAGATTTATCGAATTTTCAGTATAATAACTGAAGAATTTATTAGATTTGATTTGAATAGACTTTGTAGAATTATTCATAAAATTTATAGAAATTACTGAATTTACAGAATTATTAATATTTATAGAATTTACAGAAATTATGGAATGTTTAGAATAAGAAAAATTTGGGTTTGTAGAATTTATAGAACTGACAGACTTGAAACAATTTATAGAATCTATAAAATTTAAAGAATTTATAAAATTCTTATTTTTTATAAAACTTATAGGTTTTATAAAGAAAATTAAGTTTATAGAATTCAGAGACATTTTTGTATTTGTATATCATGTAAAATTTGAGTGTCTAGCATTTATAAAACAGACACATTTGAAACAATTAATAGAACTCAAAGAACCAACAAAAGTTAGAGAATTTATATTATTTTTAATTCCCACTTTATTCACTTTAATTAGAATCAATTAATTAATTAATTGGTGTAATACCAATTATGCAACCGGTCCTAAGAACATTTATGTGTTTTTTAACAAATAACACGTAGAAGTATATTAGTATTAAATAACAATTATTTTTAACATCCCAAAGTTAGACAGGTATCCATTAAATTATTTTTTTTAATTTTTTAATTATGACGTTAATATTTTTATGAAAAATTTTAAGCGAATTTATCAATCAATCAATCCTCTCGTCAGGCCCTGGCTACACTGGACTGATTGTATAAACAGTTTACATTCGATAACAAATGATTCGCTCACAATTTTTCAGAAAAATGTTAACGTCAAAATTAATAAATAAAAAAAAAAAATTTAATGGGTACCTGTCTGTCTTTGGAGTGTTACAAATAATTGTTCTTTAATACTAATATACTTCTAAGTGTTATCTGTTAAAAACCACATAAATGTTCTTAGGACCGGTTGCATAATTGATGTTACACGAATTAATTAATTAATTGATTCTAATTAAAATTAATAAAGTGGGAATTAAATAATTGTTTAAATTAAGGGATAATTTGCTTACACAGGAATAGAGCTTAGGAATTTCTTAGATTTTTCTGCAAGACCTTCATATTTTTTACCAATATACAAAAATCAAACCACTCATTTAGTATCATTTCTTAATTAATTCTCGAAACCAGAAAATGTTATCCATTTCGAAACTGTTAATGATAATAACGTTTTGTGTTACGCTTTTTTATTTACTTTCACTTTTATGTTAGTTAATGGACATTTTTTTTCTTATAAATTATTATTCACCATAGACTCTCAACAAGGATCACAATTTATTTGAATATTCAAACCTTAATCATGTACAATATACAAAAATTAAGCCAAAATTAGCATTAAAGACTTCAAAGCCTCTTCAAAATATTAACGATTTGTAGATGTAATACTTATTTGGATATGTTCGTAAGTAGAAAATAATCTGGAAGCGTTGTTGTTGACGACAAAAACCTTGAACAAATTTACTATAAATGTCGAGGAGTCGAGTTATCTTAGAGTTATCCTCATATGTATTTTCGTGAAAAATTATTCAAAATCTATAATAATTAATAAGGGGAAAGGTAACCTAGGTTGAATCCTAAGTATAAACGTACTAATTATTTTTTAACCTAACCACAAGTGACAAGTGTCAAAAAACAAGAATTTTTTTTATAGTAATGAAACCATTTTGCTTGACATTTGAACATTTTATTATGATAGTGAAATGCCTAGCTATGATATTTCTTGGACAAATATTTGTCAATATATTGAAAAAAAACATATACAAACATAAAATTGCTGATAGAAAATATCAGTGAATTTGCATATTGTAGACGGCGTGTAAATTATTTTTTGGGTAGCCTACTAGCTATTATGGGCTCCTATCCTGCAAGTTCAATAAAGTCTATACATTTTATAAGTACTATAAAATCTGTAAGTAGATATTATAAATTCTATGATGTTTATAAAAATTATCAATTTTATAAAAATTAAGAATTTTATAAATTCTTTAAATTTTATAGACTATATAAATTATTTTAAGTCTCTCAGTTCTTTAAATTCTATAAACCCAAATTTTACTTATTCTAAAAATCCCATAATTTGTGTAAATTCTATAAATTTTCTAAATTCTTTTAATTCTACAAATTTTCTAAACTCAAAAATTTCGATAAATCCTATAAACATTAATAATTCTATAAATTCAATAATTTCTTTAAATTTTATAAATTTAATAAATTCTATTAATTTTATGAATAATTCTATAAAGTCTATGGATAATGTTTTAAAATTCAGTAAGTTTTTTAAATTCCAATCAAATCTAATAAATTCTTCAGTTTTATTACTTAAAATTCAATAAATCTTAAAAGTTCATAAATTCTATAAATTTTATTTAGGTTCTTCAAAGACTGTAATTACTATAAATTTTAATATGCTTATAAAACCTATAAATTCTTTAAATATTAAGGTTTTTATAAATTCCATTAATTCTATAAAATGTATAATGCTCAAATTCTCTGAATTTTATAAATTCTTTAAATTTTTTAGATTCAAGGGGTTCTATAAATTGTTCATGTCTGTCAGTGCTATAAATCCCACAAATTAAAATTTGACTCTTAATTCTTAAAATTTTTTGAATTCTATATATCGAATAAATTTTGTAAATCCTATAAATTTTATTATGAATGTATCACCTTCACCGTTACTGGAATCATTTAGAGCTAATTAGGTAGTCTAAAACATGGCGCACTCTACTGTTTTCGAGATCCGACAGGTTATCCATCCTGACCTTAAGAACCATAGTCCCTTCCTCCTCCTCGTTCAAACAGCTTCTACAGAAGCCGTTTGTCTCTAAATTTTGCTTTCTTGCATTCTCTGCAAAAAGGCAGTGTCACGTGAGCGAGAGCTTAATGTTTCGGTACGCCCCAAGTTTAGTTTTGGCCAGAACAGTCTTGTATCATTACAACTGATGCTGTCAGTTTAACCTTTCGAGTTTATGCGCTGTCATTGGACTCCCTACACTTGATCTTTCCGGTAGCAGCGGGTGAACAATTTTGTAAGTTTATAAAATGGTTTTATAGGGTTTATGAATTCTATAAATCTTACAAATTCCAAACATTTTATAAATTTAATAAATTCTATGAATTTTTTAATTTCTTTAAATTTTTTAGATTCTATAAGTTTTATAAATTGTTTTAACTGACAGAGCTCTATAAATTCTGCTAACTTAAATGGTTTTTCTATTTCAATTTTTCTAAAATTGTCTAATTTTTATAAATACTCTAAATTCTTTGGATTCTGCAAAATTTATAAAATCAATGAGTTCTATCAAAGCAACCTTGATTATACAAGCCATAATCTAAAAAACGAAGCTTTTTTAAGGGAATTAGAAACGACGAAAAAATCAAAATTTCCATAGTAAAACACATAAAACATATGGGAAATCGCTTTTTTTCTTAAGACAAATTTGTAAATGAAAACGTTACAAATTCTTAATTATGATTTCTGAAATATTTTCATAAATATTTGAATTTCAACATATATAAATGTCGTTTAAGTAAATCGTTTTCATTTTCTTGTAATAATTGATTTATTTAAACCAAAATATAATAAAAAGTTCATAACAACAGCATTCTGGTCAAATAAAAAAGAAAAGCTTACTACAAATCGTGTGCATTAAATCAATATACATTACATAGATGGCAGTGATGGCAGTACAAATTTTTTAAAAATCGTACCAAAAATTGCCACCTGGGGAAATTTTAAGTTCAAAAATTGTAGGAAAAGCAAAACAAATTATCAAAATATTAAGAACGTGTCATAATTTTGTGATTAAACAAACATTTTTTCTGTATAAATCTGAGACATCTAACGTACACTAGTGAAACTAAAGATAAATGTAGCAAGTATTATTTTAATTCGTCAGAGCCAACTTTGATGTATTTTTCAAAATAAAAGTTCGAAAAATATATTTTAGAAATAATTTAATTTTAATATTTCTGCAACTAATATTTACTTAATACCAATATACCCTTCTTGTATATTGCTGCTAAAGATATGTAGAACACTTTTGTATAAACATTTTGTAACATTTTTGCTTTTTTCATTGTAAAACTTGCAGCTAAAAAACACCATTTTTACTATGGATTCCTATGGAAATCAGTGAAAAGTTATACCACTAAAAAAGCTTCAAAAAAAATACGTCATAATGATTATGGCTCTATACTCTAGAAGGCTCTGGTTCTATAAATTTCAATCATCAGAACTTTACACAAACTTTGTTATCCTATTCACTTCTTCTATAATGAATGTGGAAAAAATATCGACAATATTTTAAAACAAAGGTTTAATGGACCATATTTCCTCCATACATATGCTCTTTTAGCCTTGAAGAGCACTTCCATCATCTTAAAATTGAAGTCCTTTTCGAAACGAAGAGGAAAGCAATCAAACGAACCGCTGGTGCTAATGCAAAAACGAGTATCTAGGTTTTTGATATTATTTAGGAATCTGAAAAATAAGCAAACCTAAGAAGCAACAGAACAAGTATTTGCCAAGTATCTTTTAGAGACGAATAAAACTAAATTTGTAAGGTAATTTTCAGGAACGAGCATTTATTGTTCCGTAATCCGTTTATTAGGTGTCATGTAACGGTGAACGCAAAACCTCTAAAACTCTAAAGCTCCCAAAAGTAACTACCTCCGTGACTTTGACTTTCCTAAATTATAATTGACTTTTAGTTTAGACTTTTTTAATAGAGTATTTTATTCCTTAAACTAAGCACCTCCATAGCTTGATCAACATTTCTGGGTCCCTTGAATAGTGACTTTAGAAAAGTTTCCCTGAATATACTTTGTTTTAGTGTAAGAAAGGCCATAATTACGTAAAATTATGTTTAAATTACTTAAATTAGATTGAAAAAATAAATTCGTTAATTCCGGAATAATCGAAGCCAAAATATAGGCCGGTCTTCCGAAATACCGTAATTCCGAATTTCGGGATTGGATGCCCTAATCGGAACACATTTTTTGATATTAAGTCTTAATTTATGCGCCTTTGACCATACTGAAAGATTCTGCAAATCAGACTGAAGAGCAAATCGTTAATAAAAATAGAAATAAAAATTTCAAAATCCATTGAATTTAACCTGTTTGTTTACGTTCTGAAAGATTTAATTCTAACCAAATAAGAATTCACCGAAAATTACAAATTGGTGAGATGGGATATCATACACCCTGTTAAAGTTAGCCGAAAGTTTCCAGTCGAAAGTGCAGATTACGTTAGTAACATTTCAGCTGAAAATGAAAAATTTATAGGTTATCCGACGAAAGTTAACAGGATACATGATGTGCAACAAAAGCTTTTGTAAATAGCATTACCCGGAAACATCCAAATCCAAAAAATTAAAATAAAATCAGTCTCTATTTATATCTGAAGTTTTTATGTGATTTGTCAATAGCTGCTTCTAAACATTTCCACATAGACCACAACATTTACTATAATATACTTAACTTATACAATTTAACATATATACATATAGTAATTCAATACATATTTTTACTTTACGGTTTTCTACCAGAAAAGGATGGAAATTTCAGAACAAACTCACTTATTGCAGCACTCGATAACTGCAACTACTCGATAGTTGAATCTGAACTGTACTTTGTTGCTTATTTGAATTGACTGTAAAATTATTTCCGTTAAAATAATAATCAGAAAGAAATGTACATGTTGTGCTCACCAAGGTGCTTATCTTGTATATTCCTGGTCTAACAAAAAAAATTTATTTGTAGCACGGAAAATGTGTGAGACCCAGGGCATCCAATTTTGGGCCAAAAAGTAATTCCGGAATTTTCGAATTTAAATGTTCTCATTTCCGGAAATCCGGAATTGATTTTTTTTTTTATTTTTTTTATATAATCTCTGATTAAAAATTAAAAATTAGAATTTTCCAAAAAACAATTTTTGTAGTGTGTGTCAATTTTTAAATTCTATTATTTCTATAAACTCTACAAATTCTGTCAAATTTGAAAATTCTATAATTTTTGTGAATAATAAGTGCATTGCTTTGGTAAATTTACAAAAAAATACAACAACAATTGCATTAAATAAATCCAAAAAAGATTCAGCTAAATCCAATAATTTTTTGAATTTACTTAAATCAAATCCGATTTTTAGTTTCAATACCTAACACTAGAATTTGCTTCATATGAAACACTCATCAAACAAAAATTAAATTCATAAATAAATCTTTGCGGGTTGCTTTCTGAAATTTTAAATCCAAACCTAAATCTAATCCTTTTCTACCACACTTAATGTAAATTCTTTAAATTTTGTAAATTCTTTGAGTTCTAAACATTGTATAAAGCATATCTGTTTTATAAATTCTACAAACTCAAACTTTGCTTGTATATAAATACGACAATTTCGCTAAATGTTATAAACTTTAACAATTCTATTAATTTCAAAAATTTCTATAAATTTTTTAAATTAAATAAATTTTATAAATACTCCATACTCTATAAATTCTGTGCATAAAATATAAAACTTCAGTAAGCGCGATAAATTCTACAAATCTCATAAATTTTTTAGTTCATACAAAATTTCGCAAATTTGATAAATTTTAAAAATCCAATAAATTCTCTTAATTTGACACAGTCTATTAATATTATAAATTCTAATACTTTTATAACCTCTATAGATTTATAAATTTTACAAATTTTATAAAATCCATTAATTCTATAAATTCTTTAAATTTTAAATTCTTGTTTTAATTCTGTCACTTCTATAAATTCTACAAACCCAAATTTTACTTATCCTAAAAGTTCCCTAATTTCTATAAAATCTATTTATTTTATAAATTCTTTGAATTTCGATATAAATTCAGTAAATTAATTTCTATAAATTTTATAAATTTAATGAATTCTACGAATAATTCTATAAATTCTATGAATAAAGTTTAAAATTTCAGTAAGTGCTTTTAATTCTGCAAATCTCACAAATTCTTTAGTTCTCAAAAATTGTAACTGCGAAAATTCTATAAATTTTATTGGATCTTCAAAGACTGTAATTATATATAAATTTTAATGTGTTTATAAAATCTAAAAATTTATAAACAATAAAGATTTTATAAATTCCATCAATTCTATAAATTATAAAATCTTGACCAATTCTATAAATATTAAATATTTTTTATATTTTATAAATACAATAGGTTCCATAAATTCTACAAACTCAAATTTGACTTATTTTAAAAATTCCATTATTTCTATAAAATCAATAAATTTTAATATTTCTAGAAATTCTTAAATTTTTATAAATTTCACAAATTCAATAGATTCTATAAATCGAATAAATTCTGTAAATCGAATAAATTCTGTGAAGCCTAAAAAATCGTTAGGTTAGGTTAGGTACTAATGGTACATAATGTATCCCCTTTACCCTTACTGGAACCATTTAGAGCTACTTCGGTAGCATAGTATATTGCACATTTTACTGTTTTCGAGATCTGCCAGGTTATCCATCTTGAGCTTAACTAAATATGTATGCTGCTAGTTAGTACTTCTGCGTGCTAATGCCGGACATGAGCAGAGGAAGTGAATCATACAGAAGTCATTTCCCTCTAAACCCAGCCTTTTTGTGTTCTCTCCAAAAAGGCAGTGAGTATTACCACAACCGTTCTTAATTTACGCGAGCTTAATGTTCTGGTGCGCCACATATCTATTTTTGGCCAGACTTGTTTTGCATCACCTTTCAAGTTTACGCACTGTTATAGGGCTCTTCAGACTCTTTTCGGTTGCAGCAGATGAAAGTTTCAGTAAGTTTATAAAATAATTTATAAAACTTTATAGATTCAATAAATTTTATGAAATTATTAAATTCTTTAAAATTGTAGATTCTATAAGTTCTATAAATAGTTTTAAATGAGAGAGTTATTTAGCCATAAATGATTAAAATCAGGTGTTTCCTGTTTTCTTCATTAAACCTAATGCATCGTTATGGCTAGAATTTTGGTGGCGATATTTCTCGCTAAATATGCTATTTTAGCCTGGAAAGTCACTTCCATCGTCCGAAAGTTAAAGTCCTTTTCGAAACGCAGAGAAAAGCAATTTTACATACCGCGAACCGATTTTTGTAAACTAACACTTTGTGGATATAATTTTGCATCGTCACCCAGCGATCGTAAAATTTTCCTGATTTTGAATAACTGATAAAATCATATATTTTTTATTGAAACAACGTCCCCATAATGTACATTTTGGGCCAAGGACAAGATTATTTAATTGATCAATAATAACATCGGCGTCCGAGCCTGAATTGTTCTCATCAGGGATTTAACAACGAGAAAGTTTCTGAATTTGTTTGTTTGAGTCCGAAACCAGACTATATACGATGATGTATAGTTATTATTTACTAAGTATCTTTTTCAATTTAGAAACTAAGAAACAACCCGATATATATTTGCCAGGTGTATTTTAGAGACGAATATATGTAACTAAATATGTAAATGCGTAAGGTAATTTTCAGGGACGAGCATTTATTGTTTCGTAGTCAGTTTATTAGGTGTCATGCCATGGTAAACGCAATAGAGAAATATCCTTAAACTTCCAAAAGTAGCCACCCCCCCTATTTTGACCAGCTCCCTAAATTGATCACTTTTTGTCCGCCAATGAAATATTAAATAATTGTTTGTTACATTTGAAGAATTTTTTTTTTAAGGCTGACTCTGAATTTTGAAATTATTAGATTGTTTTATACTAAACACCTTAAAAGACTAACCAATATTTTTGGGTCCCTTGAATAGTGACTTTAGAGATGTTTCCCTAAATATAGTTTTGTTTAGTACAATAAACGCAATAATTACATAAAATTACGTCGAAATTATTTAAATTAGTGTGAAAGAAAAAACAAACCAAAGTGTGGGCCGATATTTCGGGATTGGATGCCCTAGTGATACTTTTCTGTTTTTATTGAAGCCTCACTGTGCTTAAATTAAAAATATTATAAATTCCAACTGGTGAAATTCCAACTGGTAATCGACATATGAAAAACGTATTCAAATTATCGACTAAAATTTCCAAGAATTAACTTTTCGACAAATAATCAAGAAATTAAAGAAATATGTATTTTTACTTTCGAATATTAATTTTTAAAATATTGTTTTGTTCAATAAGGAAATATCAAAATTAAAAATGTTTTGACAACAACTCCAAATGACGAACAAATCCAAACCATAAAATTTTCAAAATTGGTCTGTCCAGCTTATTCTTCTTTACCAACACAACCGTTCACTAGTATGGAAGAAACAATCTTTCTCAGACCTATGAGACACGAAATATTAATGAAGAGAAATGGACCATAGATTTAACAGGCTTGGTAGGTCGTCTACAGAACGTTTCAAAAATTTTAAATTTAGATAAAACATTTTGTTTTCTTTCCAAGAAAGATTTTATTCTGTATCCTAAAATTGAAGCTGATTAAAAGAGGGTATTTCCGAATTAGTCAAGACATATTTATTTTCAGGAACCGACTTGTAAATATTTTGACAAAATTTTGCCCTAAGAACGAAATACTACAAATGCGAGAAGCTCACAAAGTAAAACGACTATTATGTGCCAATTCCAATTTGTATGTTTTGAAGATTGGCTAGAGTCATTTTGGATTTTATGGTGATTTTCTGCAAATTTTAAGAAACAAGCGGAATTTTTTAATTATGCAAATATCTAATGTGATTAACAGGATGAAATTATTGTATTAAGGCAAGTTGTGGAATCCATAATCGAAGAATCATAATGAACGAGAAAATGAATTTACGAGAAATGAACAATCGAGGATGGCCTGCTTTTATATGGCACACAAACCGAAAAATGTATAGAAAGAATTCAGACTCAATTGGTATTAGAAATTTTGTGCAATTTTATAACTGTAACTATTTTTTTACTTACAATTTTAAAGTGGAAATAAGTAAAAACCTTCTGATATTAAGCGACTTTCACAAAACAGATAATTCGGAATACGTTAATAAAATCAGACCGTTATCTTTGGATTTTCTATAGGTATCAAAAATGTTACTCGTTAATCTTTTGAGACCAATTATTATAGCTGTGTTAGGTCAGCATTATATAAGTGGTCTCGATGTTTGTTAAATATTTTAGTAAACTTTTTTAGAAATAAAAAATCCAGAAATTTCGTATAGTTTCTTTAGTTGCTAAGTTTTAAAATTGATTAACTAATTATGGAAGAATATAAAATTAAAATATTAATAGAGGCGTCCTTGATCATATGAGCCATTTATTTTGAAAGTGGCATAGGTCCATATTTTGTTGAAACGAGATAATGAAAGAATTGAAAGATAATAAATGCAATATTCTTATTTATTGCACATGTAATAGGGATTCATTTTTTTATTTTGACAAGAAATTATTTACTGTTAGAAAGATTATACTGTCATTTTTCTATTGTTACCATTAACTAGATTTTTTGAAAAAGTGACTTATGCCACTTTCAAAATAAATGGCTCATACTGAATTTAGTTTTAATGCAAGTTGCTTTAAACGCTTTCATTTCACTTAGCCCCACAATAGCTAACTTACTGATATACAGACTTAAGTTTTCTTTGAGGCGGTTCCTATTCCCTTAGTCGAGTTGGTCACGCCAAATAGCAGTGAAGCTTTAATATTTCTCCTATACACCCTAGATACTTCTATGAAAATTATTGTATTACACTATTTTTTTGCGTCAATATTCGTTTTTAATGGCTTTAATGCCGCCTACTCGACAACAAACAAGTTATTGTTGACAGTTTTCAACTATGTGGCATTATTACCATCATATATTTTCGAGTGATGATAACTCTAATGCAATAAATTCTAAATTATGTTTAAAAAAGCTCTACTAATTTTAAAGTATTTTCGAATAAAACTGAAAAAGCTAGTCATTGACACGGAAGCTTAATATAATTGGTCGATTTTTGTAGGCAAAATTCAAAATTGAAATTTGAAATATTTACATATTGCCCTGGTTCATTTCGATATGCAAAAAAACAGGAATCGTGTCATTTTAAATGAAATATTCATATTTGTAGTGCAAATGCAAGTACTGATTGCATTAAAAATTCAAGTTTTTGAAATAGTTTTGATTATCTATTATAACTACTCACAAATCATTTATAACAAAATGTCTTGTCAATTTGTTTAAAAATAAACTGGATTTTGTTCAATATTCTAAAAGCTAAACATTAAAATTTGGTAGATATCTTTGATGAAAAATATGAACAATATTTTTGAGATGCTATTTGTTCTAAAAGTGCAAACAGTGTTACCCTTCAATATTATATTTTTGAGCTTTAGCATCTAATTAAAATAAAAAAGCAATAAACAATATTTCAAAATACCGGATCTTGCCTGTGTTGATGCTGTAAAACATTATTCTAAAAATGAACATACACCATGAGCACACGACGCTCTGCGAAAAACAACATAAATTGGAGTTTAAACAGCATTTAATCAGTTTTTTATTGAGAACAACTTCATACTTGACAGACGATTTGATTTTTATTCAATTCTTGCTTAATTTTAACCAATAGACAAATATTCGTTGTTTTGTACCCGCTCGTAAAGAAAGTGTTGCTCCTACTGTTAATGTAAAATTTTACCATTCTGACTGTATTTTTATGCGGTATAAATTGTCTATAATTGATTCGCCGTTCAAGGATATACCTAAGCAACTGCAAGCACAAGTTAATTTTTATTGCGCGTTTCAACTTCCATCATTCTTATTGAAAAAAGTTTTAGAAAGTTTTCGGAAATAAATATTTAGCGGATTTCGCTGAATCTCTTCATTAAACATAAAAGTTTTATTTTAACGCTTCAAAGTTCAAAACATAAAGTTTTTATTTTTTGTTTTGGGTGACTTTGAAAGCATTTTAATTTTTCAATTTTCAATTAAATACCTCTAAAATTGATAAAAGTCTTGAAAAAAACACTTTTTAGTCGTTTAGATATTTATGTTTAATATAATAAAATTTAATCGAGAAAGAAATATGTTTCAATAGTTTTAATACACCAGCTGGTATGACATAGTTATTTAAAATGATTTGGTACATGTTCATAAATTTAGCTAGTTTCAAATAATTTTTGCAATGCAAACAAATATTAAAAATAAAAAATGAACAAACAGATGTAATAAAATTTATTTTTTTTAAAAAAAATTCTAGCATCTCCATAATGTTAAATTTAATGTTGTTGTGATTTTACAATATAATTTATACTGACAGCAATATTTATGTATGTCCAAAAGCTGTATTATTAGAACAATCTCTGTCTACCTACAATATTTATTATTCCCATTTTTTGTTTTTGTTTTAAATTAAGCAAATAGAACAAATAAAGCTTTATTGTGCTTCCTAACAAAATAACATTTTACGTATTCATTCCTAACAATAGCATTTATTTTGAATAAATTATAAAATTGTCCAATGGTTTAAAAATAAATTCAATTTGGTACATTGTTCTTAAAGCTCGACAATAAAATAGTTTAGGTATTGTTGCATAACTTTATAAAAAATATTTTGCAAAGCTTTCTTCGATTTAAAAATGGCATTTGGTCAGGTCACCTTGTTACACATAAATCTAGCTATGTCATAGCTCTAGAAATATTTTATGTTATTGTTAGACATTAATTAAAAGCTTTAGTGCAGTAAAAGTTTCGTTTTTTTTAGTATTCTTAAATGTTAACAATTCAAAAGCTAGTGCGTCAAAACATTTGAAAATATGTAAAATAATATTTCCTAATTCTTAAACATCTTTCAATCAGAAATAATCATATTTAAGAAATTTGAAAGCTCGTTAGATCCTCTTATGCAATTTTAAATGATTTGTAAACCGCTAAAACTTCCTAGTAATTTTTTTTTTAACGCCAACATTTTTTCTGTATACGCTAAAGCTTCCTAGAGCAATTATCGACTTTCTTAAGTTAAACTGAAGAACTGAAGCTTTTAGGTAACTTAACTTTTAACTCAACATTATTTTTGTTTCACTATTTCTAAACATTTATTTTTGTTTAATTTAGTTAATTAAAATCTTATCAAAAGCTTTGTTCAATAGTATTAATGAAATAAAGCTCTGATATATTCTATTTTTATTATTTTATAGAAGAGATTTTTAAAAAAACTTGTAAACGGCTAAAACTTCCCAGTTATTTTTTTTTAACGCCAACATTTTCTCTGTATACGCAAAAGTTTCCTAGAGCATGTAACTGTTAACTATATAAGTTATCATGGTGTATATCCATTTTTCTTTTATGTGTTTATTTTTTGTCACTTATAAATTTTATAAATAAAACAACTTGGTTATTTTAATTTGCAATTTATTTGAAAAAACTTTTCCTTATAGTAACAATTTAAATTTATTATAGAAGATCGATTTCGGATTACTCCTTCTTCGGTTCTATTTTAACAACTATTACAATGTTATGAGTTACCCTGCTTATATATATTTTTTATGATTTTGTTGATTTTTGATGTTATATTATTTAGCTCCTCCTTGTTTTGTTTAAACTATTATTACTAATGATGCGGTCATATATTTGGTTGGTTTTGGTATTTATTTTGTCATTTAAGAGGTTATTGTTGTTTTTATTTTTATATATTTCTAGTTCTTCTAGCCTATTTAACATTTGTCCTTTTTTGATTCTATGTAATATGGTTAAGTTTGAACTGTAATCGGTATATGTATGTTTTTCTGATTTTATATGTTGTGCGAAATTTGATTTAGGTTCTGTTTTTTGGATATCACTAATGTGTTCTTTGAATCGTTTTTCAAAAGATCGGCCTGTTTGTCCTACGTAAAATTTGTTACAGTCATCGCAATTTATTTTGTATACTCCTGTGTCGTTTGGTGGTTTATGTTTGGTATATTTTAGTTTTTGTTCTATTTTATTGTTAGTTTTGTACGCTGTTTTATATCCAAGTTTATTGAATGTTTTTTGTATTATGTTGCTTGTTGCTTTATTATATTCTACACTAATATATTTGCTGTTTTTGTTGTTGTCTTCTTGGGTTAGTGTTGTCATTAGTCTTTGTTGTTGTTTCATTTTTTACTCTAAAGTTTATTTTGTCGACTAAGTTGGGGTTATATCCATTTTTGTTGGCTATGTGTTTAATAATTATTAGTTCCTTATCGTAGTCAGTTTTGTTCATTGGTACATTATTTAGCCTGTTTATCATGTGATTATAAGCTGCTATTTTGTGTTGGTAGGGGTGATGTGAATTGTTGTGGATAGTATGATCTGTCTGTGTCGGTTTTCGATATATTTGGAACGAATGTTTTGAGTTGATGTTTTTTATTGTGAGATCTAAAAAGTTGATTTCTTTGTCCGTTTCTTTTTCTAATGTGAATTTTATTGTGGGTTGTTTATTGTTTATATTCTGATGTAGTTTGTCTAACTGTCTTTGTGTACCATTGAAGAGTATGATGATGTAGGTACGTAGATGACATCATCATACTCTTCAATGGTACACAAAGACAGTTAGACAAACTACATCAGAATATAAACAATAAACAACCCACAATAAAATTCACATTAGAAAAAGAAACGGACAAAGAAATCAACTTTTTAGATCTCACAATAAAAAACATCAACTCAAAACATTCGTTCCAAATATATCGAAAACCGACACAGACAGATCATACTATCCACAACAATTCACATCACCCCTACCAACACAAAATAGCAGCTTATAATCACATGATAAACAGGCTAAATAATGTACCAATGAACAAAACTGACTACGATAAGGAACTAATAATTATTAAACACATAGCCAACAAAAATGGATATAACCCCAACTTAGTCGACAAAATAAACTTTAGAGTAAAAATGAAACAACAACAAAGACTAATGACAACACTAACCCAAGAAGACAACAACAAAAACAGCAAATATATTAGTGTAGAATATAATAAAGCAACAAGCAACATAATACAAAAAACATTCAATAAACTTGGATATAAAACAGCGTACAAAACTAACAATAAAATAGAACAAAAACTAAAATATACCAAACATAAACCACCAAACGACACAGGAGTATACAAAATAAATTGCGATGACTGTAACAAATTTTACGTAGGACAAACAGGCCGATCTTTTGAAAAACGATTCAAAGAACACATTAGTGATATCCAAAAAACAGAACCTAAATCAAATTTCGCACAACATATAAAATCAGAAAAACATACATATACCGATTACAGTTCAAACTTAACCATATTACATAGAATCAAAAAAGGACAAATGTTAAATAGGCTAGAAGAACTAGAAATATATAAAAATAAAAACAACAATAACCTCTTAAATGACAAAATAAATACCAAAACCAACCAAATATATGACCGCATCATTAGTAATAATAGTTTAAACAAAACAAGGAGGAGCTAAATAATATAACATCAAAAATCAACAAAATCATAAAAAATATATATAAGCAGGGTAACTCATAACATTGTAATAGTTGTTAAAATAGAACCGAAGAAGGAGTAATCCGAAATCGATCTTCTATAATAAATTTAAATTGTTACTATAAGGAAAAGTTTTTTCAAATAAATTGCAAATTAAAATAACCAAGTTGTTTTATTTATAAAAAACTGTTAACTATCGACATTCTTAAGTTAAACTGAAGATATATTTTTAAAAAAACTTGTAAACCGCTAAAGCTTCCCAGTTACTTTTTTTAACGCCAACATTTTTTCTGTATACGCAAAAGCTTCCTAGAGCATGTAACTGTTAATTACCGACTTTCTTAAGTTAAACTGAAGAACTGAAGCTTTTAGGTAACTTAACTTTCAACTCAACATTATTTTTGTTTTGCTATTTCTAAACATTTTTTTTTGTATAATTTAGTTAATAAAATCTTATCAAAAGCTTTGTTCAATAGTATTAACGAAATAAAGCTCTGATATATTTTATTTTTATTATTTTATAGAAGAGATTTTTAAAAAAAACTTGTAAACCGCTAAAACTTCCTAGTAATTTTTTTTTAACGCCAACATTTTTTCTTTATACGAAAAAGCTTTCTAGAGCATGTAACTGTTAATTATCGACTTTCTTAAGTTAAATTGAAGAACTAAAGCTTTTAAGTAACTTAACTTTTAACTCAACATTATTTTTGTTTCGCTATTTCTAAATAATTATTTTTGTTTAATTTAGTTAATAAAATATTATCAAAAGCTTTGTTCATTAGTATTAACGAAATAAAGCTCTGACATATTTTATTTTTATTATTTTTAGAATTTGTTTTTTTTTATTATTCTGAGAATCTAAAATACATATTCTGAACGTATTCGAAATTTTAAAAATTTAGAATTTTTAAATTGGTTTATTTTTGATATTTTCAAATTTTTTCTAATTTTTGAACTTGATTGAAAATTTATAATTTTTATTTTAAATATTTTAGATAGTTAAAATTTCTAAAATTTTTACAATTTTTTTCTAAAATAACTTCGATTTTTTGTTTTGAATTCTATAGATTCCGTTTGATGTGTTTAATTTTCGAACTTTATTGATCATTTACAATTTAAAAATTTAAAATTTCGGATATTATCAAAATAATTATTTTCAACGTAAAAATAATAATTTGTTCAATATCCAAAATTTTAAATTTCTTTTAAAAATTTAATAGTTTTAAAAAAATTCTGAAATTTTTATTTTAAATCTTCTGAAAGATTCGTTTCAAAAAATTTTCTAATTCTTGAACTTGACTGTAAATTTACAAATTCAAAATAATTACTTTGAAAATTTGAAACGATTTTACAAATCTTTAAAAATTTAGAATTTCTAACATATTTTTGTTTTTATTTTCGTTGATATCCTGAAAATTTCGCTATTAAAATTTTTCCAATTTTTGAATTTTATTTAAAATTTATTTATTTTACTTTAAGTAGAATATCTAAAAGGTTTTTGAATTATTATTTTAAATTTGGGAAAATTTCGTTTTTAAAAGTTTTCTAATTTTTGAGCTTGATTAAAAATTAAAATTTTTTATAAAAATTCAAAATAATTATTTTATATCCGAATTTTAATGCTTGTTCTATACTTTAAAAGGACTAAGAAGCTCTGGAAGTTGCGCATATCTTTTTGTTATCGTTATTTGACAACAGAATTGACAATTTTATTTTTTAATTATATTTTTATAATCAGGAAGTTATATGAACGACTACGAAAACGATCGAAAAATTTGTATCGACACCTAACTTAAGGTAATAATTTAATAAATTACGAAAGAAAACGTATTACAGCTAGTAACAAAACACAATAAACCAAATCCTATTTCTACAGGTTCATGGAAAACATAAAATATTTATAAAACAATGTGACAACAACAACAATCGTTTGACAACAACAACAATTGATACTTAGGAAGTAAATGATATCTATATTATTTGGCCAATATGAGCTTTTATTTCTATTACTAAATGAATTGCTTATTCATAATACAATCCTTTTTTGTTTTTAACTTGTTCTAAACTTTAAAAGCTCACAAAGCTGCGTAAACAAAGTAAATATTATGAAAATCTAACTTTTCGATTCTGTAAATTGATAATTTATAGTGAAAATAATATCTCAGCGAAACTCATTTTTTCATCGTTGTGCGCAGCCAACAGTGAAGTAGTTAAAATAAATTAAAAATTCAGGGAAGGGTCGGCTGAGTAATAGTTTTAAAAACAAAAATTAATTTAAATAAAGATATGTAAAATTTGATTCCATTACATAATGTAATTTATATTGGAAAATATTAAAAATTCTCATTATTTTATAGGTAAATTCTAAAATAACATGTGAAATTAAAAAATATAAAAAATATTAACAACACCACTGGATATGTAACGTTATACCCATTTAAGGTACGAACTAGGCATATTTAGAAAGAAATGTCATTTTTCGTATTAAAGCAAAACAATAAAAAAACTCGATTTTAAATTTCAATTTGTTCGAGGCAAACTAATGACATTAAAATTATCTTAAATGTTATCAAAAGTTCTAGTGTTAGTGTATTATCTAAATTAAAATTACATTAATTATTGTGAATAAATTTGAGGAAAAACATAATTCAAAATAGACAAATTCTAACCTCAAAATGTAAACAAATTAACCTAAATACATCGCTGTGTTTACGCCATTTGTTTTGATGCGCGAGAGCTGTCAGAATTGCGCTGAGATATTATTTTCACTATACTTTGATTTATTTAATTTAATTTTAATCCCTTAAAAGCAGGTATTTGTTTAGTTTGTTTCTGAGATAGGGCAAATTCTAGTAATGCTGTTTGTGAAGTTTTTGTTGCCATTGGAACATTTTTTTTTAAGTCAGTGAAGTTAGCCCGAACCCGAATTGTTTAGGTTTGTGTCTTGACTAAAGTGTAGCTATCCAGAAAAAGTGTATACATTTCTAAAAATGTAGCACTAGCCCGAAGAGAAATAATTTTTTTAAAATGTAAGCGATTAGAAAAAAATCTAAATTAAAAGAAAACGGTTTTCAAAATTACTTAGAAAACAAAGTTTATTAAAAAATAATTTATTTGAATTTATCTGAATAAATTTAAATCTTGTAAATTCTTAAATCGAATGCTCGTAACTAATACTAGAGATAATCTTATAAGGATTTTGTATGGCCAGTTAGGCAATGGTAATATCAAGAGTCTAAAAGCCTCATCAGACCCATATCATGGGGATGAAATCATTTTTTTCAATATTTTTCTAAATCAATTTCTTATAATTAGATAATAAGAAAAATTCTTAAATTATATGGAGCCAATACTAGAGATAAATCTTATAAGGATTTTATATGGCCAGTTATGCAATGGCAATATCAAGATTCTAAGAACCCCATCAGACTCATATCATGGGGATAAAATCATTTTTTTTTAATTTTTCTAAATCAATTTCTTATAATTACATTATAAGACAAATTCTTAAATTATATGGAGCCAATACTAGAGATAAATCTTATAAGGATATTATATGGCCAGTTACGCAATAGCAATATCAAGAGTCTAAGAACCCCATCAGACCCATATCATGGTAAAAAAGTAATATTTTTATTGACAAGTAATATTTTTATTGACAAAACGTAAAAAAGTAATATTTTTATTGACAAGGGGGGGGCCTTGACGTAAAAAAGTAATATTTTTATTGACAAGGGGGGGGCTTTGACGTAAAAAAGTAATATTTTTATTGACAAGGGGGGGGCCTTGACGTAAAAAAGTAATATTTTTATTGACAAGGGGGGGGGCCTTGGCGTAAAAAAGTAATATTTTTATTGACAAGGGGGGGGCCTTGACGTAAATATTTTTATTGACAAGGGGGGGGCCTTGACGTAAATATTTTTATTGACAAATATTTTTATTGACAAGGGGGGGGCCTTGACGTAAATATTTTTATTGACAAGGGGGGGGCCTTGACGTAAATATTTTTATTGACAAGGGGGGGGCCTTGACGTAAATATTTTTATTGACAAGGGGGGGGCCTTGACGTAAATATTTTTATTGACAAGGGGGGGGCCTTGACGTAAATATTTTTATTGACAAGGGGGGGGCCTTGACGTAAATATTTTTATTGACAAGGGGGGGGCCTTGACGTAAATATTTGTATTGACAAGGGGGGGGCCTTGACGTAAATATTTTTATTGACAAGGGGGGGGCCTTGACGTAAATATTTTTATTGACAAGGGGGGGGCCTTGACGTAAATATTTTTATTGACAAGGGGGGGGCCTTGACGTAAATATTTTTATTGACAAGGGGGGGGCCTTGACGTAAATATTTTTATTGACAAGGGGGGGCCTTGACGTAAATATTTTTATTGACAAGGGGGGGGCCTTGACGTAAATATTTTTATTGACAAGGGGGGGGCCTTGACGTAAGTATTTTTATTGACAAGGGGGGGGCCTTGACGTAAATATTTTTATTGACAAGGGGGGGGCCTTGACGTAAATATTTTTATTGACAAGGGGGGGGCCTTGACGTAAATATTTTTATTGACAAGGGGGGGGCCTTGACGTAAATATTTGTATTGACAAGGGGGGGGCCTTGACGTAAGTATTTTTATTGACAAGGGGGGGGCCTTGACGTAAATATTTTTATTGACAAGGGGGGGGCCTTGACGTAAGTATTTTTATTGACAAGGGGGGGGCCTTGACGTAAATATTTTTATTGACAAGGGGGGGGCCTTGACGTAAATATTTTTATTGACAAGGGGGGGGCCTTGACGTAAATATTTTGGTTTGCTTAATTATTTGCCAATATTTTAAATACAGACGATAAATAACTTAATGTGTTGCATTAGATAATTAAACGAAATTATCTGTTAAGCTTTTTCTAGGCTTAAAAGCACATACATAAAGCTCTAAATTATGTACATGTCATAAATAGGCTAAACTGGAAACGAATCTGACACAAAAACCAAGCTCATTTTTGTATATTACAAGAATTGGCAATTTTAAGATATTTGACAACAACAAAATTTCATTTGGTATTTTGACAACAAAAACTCATTAAGGTGGTTTGCTTAATTATTTGCCAATACATATTTTAAATACTGATGATAAATAACTTATGTGTCGCATTAGATAATTAAACGAAATTATGTGTTAAGTTTTTTCTAGACTTAAAAGCACATACAAAAGCTCTAAATTATTTACATGTCATAAATAGGCTAAACTGGAAACGAATCTGACACAAAAACCAAGCTCATTTTTGTATATTACAAGAATTGGCAATTTTAAGATATTTGACAACAACAAAATTTCATTTGGTATTTTGACAACAAAAACTCATTAAGGTGGTTTGTTTAATTATTTGGCGATATTTTAAATACTGATAATGAATAACTTAATGTGTCGCATTAGATAATTAAACGAAATTATGTTTTAAGCTTTTTCTAGGCTTAAAAGCACATACATAAAGCTCTAAATTATGTACATGTCATAAATAGGCTAAACTGGAAACGAATCTGACACAAAAACCAAACTCATTTTTGTATATTACAAGCAATGGCAATTTTAAGATATTTGACAACAACAAAATTTCATTTGGTATTTTGACAACAAAAACTCATTAAGGTGGTTTGTTTATTTATTTGGCGATATTTTAAATACTGATGATGAATTACTTAATGTGTCGCATTAGATAATTAAACGGAATTATGTGTTAAGTTTTTTGTAGACTTAAAAGCACATACAAAAGCTCTAAATTATTTACATGTCATAAATAGGCTAGACTGGAAACGAATCTGACACAAAAACCAAGCTCATTTTTGTATATTGCAAGAATTGGCAATTTTAAGATATTTGACAACAACAAAATTTCATTTGGTATTTGGACAACAAAAACTCATTAAGGTGGTTTGTTTAATTATTTGCCAATATTTTAAATACTGATAATAAATAACTTAATGTGTCGCATTAGATAATTAAACAAAATTATGTGTTAAGTTTTTTCTAGACTTAAAAGCACATACAGAAGCTCTAAATTATTTACATGTCATAAATAGGCTAAACTGGAAACGAATCTGACACAAAAACCAAGCTCATTTTTGTATATTACAAGAATTGGCAATTTTAAGATATTTGACAACAACAAAATTTCATTTGATATTTTGACAACAAAAACTCATTAAGGTGGTTTGTTTAATTATTTGCCAATATTTTAAATACTGATAATAAATAACTTAATGTGTCGCATTAGATAATTAAACGAAATTATGTGTTAAGCTTTTTCTAGGCTTAAAAGCACATACATAAAGCTCTAAATTATGTACATGTCATAAATAGGCTAAACTGGAAACGAATCTGACACAAAAACCAAACTCTTTTTGGTATATTACAAGCAATGGCAATATTAAGATATTTGACAACAACAAAATTTCATTTGGTATTTTGACAACAAAAACTCATTAAGGTGGTTTGTTTAATTATTTGGCGATATTTTAAATACTGACGATGAATAACTTAATGTGTCGCATTAGATAATTAAACGAAATTATGTGTTAAGCTTTTTCTAGGCTTAAAAGCACATACATAAAGCTCTAAATTATGTACATGTCATAAATAGGCTAAACTGGAAACGAATCTGACACAAAAACCAAGCTCATTTTTGTATATTACAAGAATTGGCAATTTTAAGATATTTGACAACAACAAAATTTCATTTGGTATTTTGACAACAAAAACTCATTAAGGTGGTTTGTTTAATTATTTGGCGATATTTTAAATACTGACGATGAATAACTTAATGTGTCGCATTAGATAATTAAACGAAATTTTGTGTTAAGCTTTTTCTAGGCTTAAAAGCACATACATAAAGCTCTAAATTATGTACATGTCATAAATAGGCTAAACTGGAAACGAATCTGACACAAAAACCAAACTCTTTTTGGTATATTACAAGCAATGGCAATATTAAGATATTTGACAACAACAAAATTTCATTTGGTATTTTGACAACAAAAACTCATTAAGGTGGTTTGTTTAATTATTTGGCGATATTTTAAATACTGACGATGAATAACTTAATGTGTCGCATTAGATAATTAAACGAAATTATGTGTTAAGCTTTTTCTAGGCTTAAAAGCACATACATAAAGCTCTAAATTATGTACATGTCATAAATAGGCTAAACTGGAAACGAATCTGACACAAAAACCAAACTCTTTTTGGTATATTACAAGCAATGGCAATATTAAGATATTTGACAACAACAAAATTTCATTTGGTATTTTGACAACAAAAACTCATTAAGGTGGTTTGTTTAATTATTTGGCGATATTTTAAATACTGACGATGAATAACTTAATGTGTCGCATTAGATAATTAAACGAAATTATGTGTTAAGCTTTTTCTAGGCTTAAAAGCACATACATAAAGCTCTAAATTATTTACTTGTCATAAATAGGCTAAACTGGAAACGAATCTGACACAAAAACCAAACTCTTTTTGGTATATTACAAGCAATGGCAATATTAAGATATTTGACAACAACAAAATTTCATTTGGTATTTTGACAACAAAAACTCATTAAGGTGGTTTGTTTATTTATTTGGCGATATTTTAAATACTGATGATGAATTACTTAATGTGTCGCATTAGATAATTAAACGGAATTATGTGTTAAGTTTTTTCTAGACTTAAAAGCAAATACAAAAAGCTCTAAATTATTTACATGTCATAAATAGGCTAAACTGGAAACGAATCTGACACAAAAACCAAACTCATTTTTGTATATTACAAGCAATGGCAATTTTAAGATATTTGACAACAACAAAATTTCATTTGGTATTTTGACAACAGAAACTCATTAAGGTGGTTTGTTTATTTATTTGGCGATATTTTAAATACTGATGACGAATAACTTAATGTGTCGCAATAGATAATTAAACGAAATTATGTGTTAAGTATTTTCTAGACTTAAAAGCACATACAAAAAGCTCTAAATTATTTACATGTCATAAATAGGCTAAACTGGAAACGAATCTGACACAAAAACCAAACTCATTTTTGTATATTACAAGCAATGGCAATTTTAAATATTTGACAACAACAAAATTTCATTTGGTATTTTGACAACAAAAACTCATTAAGGTGGTTTGTTTATTTATTTGGCGATATTTTAAATACTGATGACGAATAACTTAATGTGTCGCATTAGATAATTAAACGAAATTATGTGTTAAGTTTTTTCTAGACTTAAAAGCACATACAAAAGCTCGAAATTATTTACATGTCATAAATAGGCTAAACTGGAAACGAATCTGACACAAAAACCAAACTCATTTTTGTATATTACAAGCAATGGCAATTTTAAGATATTTGACAACAACAAAATTTCATTTGGTATTTTGACAACAAAAACTCATTAAGGTGGTTTACTTAATTATTTGGCGATATTTTAAATACTGATGACGAATAACTTAATGTGTCGTATTAGATAATTAAACGAAATTATGTGTTAAGTTTTTTCTAGACTTAAAAGCACATACAAAAGCTCTAAATTATTTACATGTCATAAATAGGCTAAACTGGAAACGAATCTGACACAAAAACCAAGCTCATTTTTGTATATTACAAGAATTGGCAATTTTAAGATATTTGACAACAACAAAATTTCATTTGATATTTTGACAACAGAAACTCATTAAGGTGGTTTGTTTAATTATTTGGCGATATTTTAAATACTGACGATGAATAACTTAATGTGTCGCATTAGATAATTAAACGAAATTATGTGTTAAGCTTTTTCTAGGCTTAAAAGCACATACATAAAGCTCTAAATTATGTACATGTCATAAATAGGCTAAACTGGAAACGAATCTGACACAAAAACCAAACTCTTTTTGGTATATTACAAGCAATGGCAATATTAAGATATTTGACAACAACAAAATTTCATTTGGTATTTTGACAACAAAAACTCATTAAGGTGGTTTGTTTAATTATTTGGCGATATTTTAAATACTGACGATGAATAACTTAATGTGTCGCATTAGATAATTAAACGAAATTATGTGTTAAGCTTTTTCTAGGCTTAAAAGCACATACATAAAGCTCTAAATTATGTACATGTCATAAATAGGCTAAACTGGAAACGAATCTGACACAAAAACCAAACTCTTTTTGGTATATTACAAGCAATGGCAATATTAAGATATTTGACAACAACAAAATTTCATTTGGTATTTTGACAACAAAAACTCATTAAGGTGGTTTGTTTAATTATTTGGCGATATTTTAAATACTGACGATGAATAACTTAATGTGTCGCATTAGATAATTAAACGAAATTATGTGTTAAGCTTTTTCTAGGCTTAAAAGCACATACATAAAGCTCTAAATTATGTACATGTCATAAATAGGCTAAACTGGAAACGAATCTGACACAAAAACCAAGCTCATTTTGGTATATTACAAGAATTGGCAATTTTAAGATATTTGACAACAACAAAATTTCATTTGGTATTTTGACAACAAAAACTCATTAAGGTGGTTTGTTTAATTATTTGGCGACATTTTAAATACTGACGATGAATAACTTAATGTGTCGCATTAGATAATTAAACGAAATTATGTGTTAAGCTTTTTCTAGGCTTAAAAGCACATACATAAAGCTCTAAATTATGTACATGTCATAAATAGGCTAAACTGGAAACGAATCTGACACAAAAACCAAACTCTTTTTGGTATATTACAAGCAATGGCAATATTAAGATATTTGACAACAACAAAATTTCATTTGGTATTTTGACAACAAAAAATCATTAAGGTGGTTTGCTTAATTATTTGCCAATATTTTAAATACAGACGATAAATAACTTAATGTGTTGCATTAGATAATTAAACGAAATTATCTGTTAAGCTTTTTCTAGGCTTAAAAGCACATACATAAAGCTCTAAATTATGTACATGTCATAAATAGGCTAAACTGGAAACGAATCTGACACAAAAACCAAGCTCATTTTTGTATATTACAAGAATTGGCAATTTTAAGATATTTGACAACAACAAAATTTCATTTGGTATTTTGACAACAAAAACTCATTAAGGTGGTTTGCTTAATTATTTGCCAATACATATTTTAAATACTGATGATAAATAACTTATGTGTCGCATTAGATAATTAAACGAAATTATGTGTTAAGTTTTTTCTAGACTTAAAAGCACATACAAAAGCTCTAAATTATTTACATGTCATAAATAGGCTAAACTGGAAACGAATCTGACACAAAAACCAAGCTCATTTTTGTATATTACAAGAATTGGCAATTTTAAGATATTTGACAACAACAAAATTTCATTTGGTATTTTGACAACAAAAACTCATTAAGGTGGTTTGTTTAATTATTTGGCGATATTTTAAATACTGATAATGAATAACTTAATGTGTCGCATTAGATAATTAAACGAAATTATGTTTTAAGCTTTTTCTAGGCTTAAAAGCACATACATAAAGCTCTAAATTATGTACATGTCATAAATAGGCTAAACTGGAAACGAATCTGACACAAAAACCAAACTCATTTTTGTATATTACAAGCAATGGCAATTTTAAGATATTTGACAACAACAAAATTTCATTTGGTATTTTGACAACAAAAACTCATTAAGGTGGTTTGTTTATTTATTTGGCGATATTTTAAATACTGATGATGAATTACTTAATGTGTCGCATTAGATAATTAAACGGAATTATGTGTTAAGTTTTTTGTAGACTTAAAAGCACATACAAAAGCTCTAAATTATTTACATGTCATAAATAGGCTAGACTGGAAACGAATCTGACACAAAAACCAAGCTCATTTTTGTATATTGCAAGAATTGGCAATTTTAAGATATTTGACAACAACAAAATTTCATTTGGTATTTGGACAACAAAAACTCATTAAGGTGGTTTGTTTAATTATTTGCCAATATTTTAAATACTGATAATAAATAACTTAATGTGTCGCATTAGATAATTAAACAAAATTATGTGTTAAGCTTTTTCTAGACTTAAAAGCACATACAGAAGCTCTAAATTATTTACATGTCATAAATAGGCTAAACTGGAAACGAATCTGACACAAAAACCAAGCTCATTTTTGTATATTACAAGAATTGGCAATTTTAAGATATTTGACAACAACAAAATTTCATTTGATATTTTGACAACAAAAACTCATTAAGGTGGTTTGTTTAATTATTTGCCAATATTTTAAATACTGATAATAAATAACTTAATGTGTCGCATTAGATAATTAAACGAAATTATGTGTTAAGCTTTTTCTAGGCTTAAAAGCACATACATAAAGCTCTAAATTATGTACATGTCATAAATAGGCTAAACTGGAAACGAATCTGACACAAAAACCAAACTCTTTTTGGTATATTACAAGCAATGGCAATATTAAGATATTTGACAACAACAAAATTTCATTTGGTATTTTGACAACAAAAACTCATTAAGGTGGTTTGTTTAATTATTTGGCGATATTTTAAATACTGACGATGAATAACTTAATGTGTCGCATTAGATAATTAAACGAAATTATGTGTTAAGCTTTTTCTAGGCTTAAAAGCACATACATAAAGCTCTAAATTATGTACATGTCATAAATAGGCTAAACTGGAAACGAATCTGACACAAAAACCAAGCTCATTTTTGTATATTACAAGAATTGGCAATTTTAAGATATTTGACAACAACAAAATTTCATTTGGTATTTTGACAACAAAAACTCATTAAGGTGGTTTGTTTAATTATTTGGCGATATTTTAAATACAGACGATAAATAACTTAATGTGTTGCATTAGATAATTAAACGAAATTATCTGTTAAGCTTTTTCTAGGCTTAAAAGCACATACATAAAGCTCTAAATTATGTACATGTCATAAATAGGCTAAACTGGAAACGAATCTGACACAAAAACCAAGCTCATTTTTGTATATTACAAGAATTGGCAATTTTAAGATATTTGACAACAACAAAATTTCATTTGGTATTTTGACAACAAAAACTCATTAAGGTGGTTTGCTTAATTATTTGCCAATACATATTTTAAATACTGATGATAAATAACTTATGTGTCGCATTAGATAATTAAACGAAATTATGTGTTAAGTTTTTTCTAGACTTAAAAGCACATACAAAAGCTCTAAATTATTTACATGTCATAAATAGGCTAAACTGGAAACGAATCTGACACAAAAACCAAGCTCATTTTTGTATATTACAAGAATTGGCAATTTTAAGATATTTGACAACAACAAAATTTCATTTGGTATTTTGACAACAAAAACTCATTAAGGTGGTTTGTTTAATTATTTGGCGATATTTTAAATACTGATAATGAATAACTTAATGTGTCGCATTAGATAATTAAACGAAATTATGTTTTAAGCTTTTTCTAGGCTTAAAAGCACATACATAAAGCTCTAAATTATGTACATGTCATAAATAGGCTAAACTGGAAACGAATCTGACACAAAAACCAAACTCATTTTTGTATATTACAAGCAATGGCAATTTTAAGATATTTGACAACAACAAAATTTCATTTGGTATTTTGACAACAAAAACTCATTAAGGTGGTTTGTTTATTTATTTGGCGATATTTTAAATACTGATGATGAATTACTTAATGTGTCGCATTAGATAATTAAACGGAATTATGTGTTAAGTTTTTTGTAGACTTAAAAGCACATACAAAAGCTCTAAATTATTTACATGTCATAAATAGGCTAGACTGGAAACGAATCTGACACAAAAACCAAGCTCATTTTTGTATATTGCAAGAATTGGCAATTTTAAGATATTTGACAACAACAAAATTTCATTTGGTATTTGGACAACAAAAACTCATTAAGGTGTTTGTTTATTTATTTGGCGATATTTTAAATACTGATGACGAATAACTTAATGTGTCGCAATAGATAATTAAACGAAATTATGTGTTAAGTATTTTCTAGACTTAAAAGCACATACAAAAAGCTCTAAATTATTTACATGTCATAAATAGGCTAAACTGGAAACGAATCTGACACAAAAACCAAACTCATTTTTGTATATTACAAGCAATGGCAATTTTAAATATTTGACAACAACAAAATTTCATTTGGTATTTTGACAACAAAAACTCATTAAGGTGGTTTGTTTATTTATTTGGCGATATTTTAAATACTGATGACGAATAACTTAATGTGTCGCATTAGATAATTAAACGAAATTATGTGTTAAATTTTTTCTAGACTTAAAAGCACATACAAAAGCTCGAAATTATTTACATGTCATAAATAGGCTAAACTGGAAACGAATCTGACACAAAAACCAAACTCATTTTTGTATATTACAAGCAATGGCAATTTTAAGATATTTGACAACAACAAAATTTCATTTGGTATTTTGACAACAAAAACTCATTAAGGTGGTTTACTTAATTATTTGGCGATATTTTAAATACTGATGACGAATAACTTAATGTGTCGTATTAGATAATTAAACGAAATTATGTGTTAAGTTTTTTCTAGACTTAAAAGCACATACAAAAGCTCTAAATTATTTACATGTCATAAATAGGCTAAACTGGAAACGAATCTGACACAAAAACCAAGCTCATTTTTGTATATTACAAGAATTGGCAATTTTAAGATATTTGACAACAACAAAATTTCATTTGATATTTTGACAACAGAAACTCATTAAGGTTGTTTTACTTAATTATTTGGCGATATTTTAAATACTGATGACGAATAACTTAATGTGTCGCATTAGATAATTAAACACATTCGATTGTCAACCTTTGTGGTGTATAGAGCGAATTTCAAAAATAAAAATTAGTTGTGTTAAATAATAAAAGAGTAAAGAGATTGTGATATTTGTGCTTTCCAAATTATATAGCGCATTTGTGCGCATCAAACAATTTATTATACCTGTTTCTAACAAGGTTGTGGATAAAAAATGGAGAGTTTAAGGCAAAACACTGTAAAAATACAGTTCCAGAAGACAGATGCTAAGCCGTCTGACCAAGAAATGATGAGATTTGTCCTGAACAATGGGCTAACGGCGAAAGACGTACATACATTGTACCAAGATCTCTATGAGCGATGCATTTACATCAAGTTCAACACAGAACAAAAATACGTAGATTTCTTACGAGAGAGAAATGTTTTAACGTTCACCTACACCAATGGAACAACAACGGTGGTAACAGTGAAAGGAGCAAGCGGTATAATGCGGTACGTAAGGGTGTTTAATTTGCCACCAGAAATCACCGACAAAACATTAAGTGAAGCAATGCACCGTTTTGGGAATGTATTGTCAACAAGGCGGGAAAAATTTGGAGCAAACTCACTACTACCAGTCTTCTCAGGAGTACGAGGAATATATATAGAAATCGAAAAAGAAATACCGCAATTTATATATATCCAAAACATAAAAGCAAGAATATTCTACGATGGAATGAGAGAGAGGTGTTACAAATGCGGAGAAGATACGCATAAAAAACAAGAATGTCCACTCTTGTACAACAGTAATAATATAGCAGAACAACAGCCACAACAACAAACACTACAACCACAAGAAACAGATGGACAACAAGTACACACGCAAACACAATCAGATACCGTACAACAAACAAGCACAATCGATACAAATACGGTACAATCAACTACCACGCAAGAACAACGAGTTAAATACAGCGATATAGCCAAAATTACTCAAATACAAGCAGAGGCAGAAAGCAAAATTGAAAATATTAAAGAGATGATCAATTTAAAAGCGTATAACAGCAAAGGGAGAAAAGCAGAAACCGATTCTTCTTGTATGGATACGGAAGGTGAGGATGTGGTTGTAAATGCGGGTTCAAGTCGACGCGGTCGAAAAAAAACTCGGTACACAAGTACGAAAGACCAAAAAGCATTCATCGATCAGTATAATAGTACAACGTTGAGCACGGACAATGACAATTTTATTACACCATCACTACCAATGAATGAAGATAAATAAATCATTAATAAATAATAAAATCGACAACTGGACAATTCAATATATGCAACAACAACACGCAACATCAACATCAGTATGAATGATGCATCATCATCATTATCATTAAACAAAATTTTATTGTTTTTATTATTCCAATTTATTTTTGTTAAATTTTGGAAATGGATATTCACGGCACATACTAATTGGTATGTACAAATTGTTATTTGTGTGATTGTGAGATATGAGTGAAAGAATTATTGTTGGCCAGATAAATATACAAAGTTTTTACGCAAAAAAGCATATGTTGGAAAATTATCTGGCCAAGAATAATATGAATGTGGTACTTATGAGCGAAACTTGGGAAAGAAGGAATAAGACGTTGAATGTGAGAGGGTACAGATTTCTTTCCAAACCAAGAAGCGATGGTTATGGTGGGGTGGCAATAATGCACAAAAGAAACCTTACGCTTCAAGAGGTACAGTTACCCGCATTTGAGGTTATTGAAGCAATAGCTGCCTCAACGATGAATTTGGAAAGAAATCTGTTACTAGTAAGCATGTATGTAACCCAGGTGCATGACGGAGATGAAAGGAAAAAAGCCTTGAGTGACTTTAAAAAATTGTTTGAGTGGGTGAGAGATAAAAGTGGCCTGATTATATGTGGAGATTTGAATGCGCATGCGAGAATGTGGGGTTGTATGAACAATTGCGCAAGAGGAAAACAGTTGGCCGACCTGATTCAAGACTCCGATATGGTGCTCTTGAATGATGGAAGGCCAACTAGAATGGCGAATGTGGGTGGCACGGCTAGCGCAATAGATTTGTCTTTGACAACTATTGAACTGGCCTGCCGGGTCACTTGGAATGTAGAAGAAGAGAATTTGGGTGGGGATCATTTCATGATCAAAATGATCATGAATGATAATCGTGTGTTTAAGAAAAAGCGTGAATTAATGAATAGTAGGAAATGGGTGCAAGAGATGAATGAGATTCTCGGAGAAAATCAAATAAATCAAAGCCAGTTGGATAGTGAAATTGAACGAGTGAATGGAATGTGTACAAAATTTGTGGATATGAGAGAGATTAATGTGAATGGTTGGTGGAACAATGAAGTTCAATTCTGGTATGAAAGGAAGCGAATAGCCTTGCGTGAATTTAATAGGAATAGAAGTAGTGAGAATAGGATTATATATGGTAAAATGAATGGGAAGTTGAAAAAGGCTATTCGCAGAGCGAAAAGGAAAAGTTGGCGGGAATATGTGTCCCAAATGACACATAGAACCACAACTAAGGATATATGGAATTTATTTAATAGGGTGAATGGGAAACATTTTAATGCGCGTAATGTGGTGTGTGAGAACAGAGAAAAAGCTGAAGAATTTATTAAAATGGTATTGAATGTAAGCAATGATTTGAAGGTAATAAATGAAGTTGATAGAATGAATGGAAATGAAAGAATGGATTGTAAGTATGAATGGGGAGAGTTCCTGAGAGTGTTAGATACATCAAAATCTACCACTCCAGGGACCAACCGCGTAAGTTATAAAATGGTTCGGTTGTTGAGTGACTCAGCTAAATATAACTTGCTTGAGATACTCAACAAAGTGTGGATGGGTTCCAAAATACCGGGCAAATGGAAAGAGAGCAGAGTGGTTCCCATCCCTAAACGGAATAGAGATCCAAATGTGGCAACAAATTATCGAGGCATATGTATGTTGAATGTTTTTATAAAAATTTTAAATGGAATGATGAAAGAACGAATGGAAAATTTTGTGAATGAAAATAATTTGTTGCCATCGACAACATTTGGATTTCGAAAGAACCACTCTGCAATCGAGTGCGTGGAAAAGTTTGTGTGGGAAGTGAAAAAGGATAAAATGAAAGCTGTTGCGGTATTTTTGGACATTGAAAGAGCTTATGATTACGTGGTTCCGTGGAAATTACAACAAATTCTTTCGAATTTTGGATTTTCACGGAAAGTATGTATGTGGATAAAAGATTTTATGAGTGAAAGAAATATTGTTTTGAAAGGAAGTGGGTTTAGGTTGGAGGGAGTTGCTAATATTGGACTTCCGCAAGGAAGTAAAATATCACCAGCTCTATTCAACCTATATACCAGCGAGATACACCGCATCAATACTGACAATCAAATCGTTCTGCAATTTGCAGACGATTTTGCAGTGATTGGAAAAGGAAAAAGTATTGATGCGGCGGCTCAAAAAGCGCAAAAGGGAGTAGATGAGTTACTGCAAAAACTTAAAATGTTGAATTTGAGAGTGAATCCTAATAAGTGTGCTTATATGAGTTTTAGAACGAATGCTGCAAATGTTAACATTAGTGTGGATAATTATAGAATTGAACAAGTAAATGTGTACAGGTATTTGGGTATTTGGATTGATAGACGTTTGAATTTCGGGAATCACATGAAAATTTTGGTAGATAACTGCAAGGAACGTTTGAATGTGGTTAAACGGGTGAGCAAACCTAAGTGGGGCGCTCACCCGAGTGTGACTGACATGTTAAGAAAGGCCCTTATATCCTCCAAAATTGGATATGGTATTAGTGTGTATGGAAATGGTTCAAAAGGGGCTTTTAGCCAATTAATGAAAGTGGAGAATGCATGCGCCAGAGTTGTATTGGGAGCGATTAACTCAACCCCAATACACACTCTGTGGTCTGAAATGGGTGATTCACCTCTCGATTACAAGAGAGAGTGGATCACAGTGAGAGAGTCAGTGAGAATGATAACTAAGAAAAATGAGTTTTGGAATGAAATGGTAGTAAGATTACAAAGTAGGGCGGTATTCAAACCAACATATAGAACTAGCATTGCACTTGAAAATATGAACGTTTTTCTGAGTATAGGCAATGCTGGTCCGCAACCCGTTCCTAATAATCTTACTGTATGTTTGAAAATGGAAGAATATAATAAGGGAATGAATGAAGTTATCGCTAAAAGTATGTTTGCGAAAATCAGTCAGCAATATGGGCAATACGATATCGTTTATGCAGATGCAAGTGTGAATGAGAATGGAGTAGGTGTTGGTGTCTTTATGCCTAGTAAGAATGTAGAAAAGTATTTTAAAGTGGACAAAAGCATCTGTATAATGAACGCTGAACTGATTGGAATGTTTGAAGGAATCAAACTGGCTGTGAATGAAGGGGAAAGGAAAATAGTAATATATTCCGATTCTCAGAGTGGTTTATGTTTGCTTAAATGTGGAGGTGGAAGGGAAGGCAATGTGTATGTTGATTTGATTTTTGAATGCGTTCGATGCTGTCAACGTGATGTGACCATACAATGGATTCCAGCACATAGACAGATTGAAGGAAATGAAAGAGCCGATATGTTAGCAAAAAAGGGTACATTGAATGACGTGGTTCAGGAGTACGAAAGAAAGGATCCAAGAGACGTACTTCGAATGCTTCAGATGAATCTGTGGAGAAAATGGGAGAGTGAATTTAATGAGAAAAGTTTGACGAAAGGAATGAAGTACAGAGTGCTCCGTGGTACTCCTTTGAGAACGCCTTTCTATAAGGAGCTCAAAGGAGATACGCGAATGTTGCGAATGGTTGAGAGAATCAGACTGAACCATGGAAATTGGAAGGAATGTTTGTGGAAACGTCATTTGAGTGAGGACAAAGATTGTGAGTTGTGTGGAAGTGTGGAGGATGTTGAACATCTCATATTGGCTTGTCCTATGTACAGCCAATATAGATCGCGGTTCAACATCCTTCGGAGTGCAAGCAATCTAAGTGATTTAATGAATGAGGGCGGATTGGTTTATAAGGAAATGTATGAATTTATTAGAATGAGTGGAATAACAATTTGATATAAAAGAAGTAGTAGCCGACAGAATATGTGTAGGGAATAATCTGGATCCATTTTATAGATTAAAAATTAAATTAGTAAAATTGAAATTATAAATTAGAAACATGTAAAAAGGAATTGTATAAATTTGGGTTTTTTGGCAATATGGCTCTATTTTATATAGGAGCCAAGCCTAATAAAAAAAAAAAAAAAAAAAAAAAAAAAAATTAATTATTTGCCAATATTTTAAATACTGATAATAAATAACTTAAAGTGTCGCATTAGATAATTAAACGAAATTATGTGTTAAGCTTTTCCTAGACTTAAAAGCACATACAGAAGCTCTAAATTATTTACATGTCATAAATAGGCTAGACTGGAAACGAATCTGACACAAAAACCAAGCTCATTTTTGTATATTACAAGAATTGGCAATTTTAAGATATTTGACAACAACAAAATTTCATTTGGTATTTGGACAACAAAAACTCATTAAGGTGGTTTGTTTAATTATTTGCCAGTATTTTAAATACTGATAATAAATAACTTAATGTGTCGCATTAGATAATTAAACGAAATTATGTGTTAAGTATTTTCTAGACTTAAAAGCACATACAAAAAGCTCTAAATTATTTACATGTCATAAATAGGCTAAACTGGAAACGAATCTGACACAAAAACCAAACTCATTTTTGTATATTACAAGCAATGGCAATTTTAAGATATTTGACAACAACAAAATTTCATTTGGTATTTTGACAACAAAAAATCATTAAGTTGGTTTGTTTAATTATTTGCCAATATTTTAAATACTGATAATAAATAACTTAATGTGTCGCATTAGATAATTAAACAAAATTATGTGTTAAGTTTTTTCTAGACTTAAAAGCACATACAGAAGCTCTAAATTATTTACATGTCATAAATAGGCTAGACTGGAAACGAATCTGACACAAAAACCAAGCTCATTTTTGTATATTACAAGAATTGGCAATTTTAAGATATTTGACAACAACAAAATTTCATTTGGTATTTGGACAACAAAAACTCATTAAGGTGGTTTGTTTAATTATTTGCCAATATTTTAAATACTGATAATAAATAACTTAAAGTGTCGCATTAGATAATTAAACGAAATTATGTGTTAAGCTTTTCCTAGACTTAAAAGCACATACAGAAGCTCTAAATTATTTACATGTCATAAATAGGCTAGACTGGAAACGAATCTGACACAAAAACCAAGCTCATTTTTGTATATTACAAGAATTGGCAATTTTAAGATATTTGACAACAACAAAATTTCATTTGGTATTTGGACAACAAAAACTCATTAAGGTGGTTTGTTTAATTATTTGCCAGTATTTTAAATACTGATAATAAATAACTTAATGTGTCGCATTAAATAATTAAACGAAATTATGTGTTAAGCTTTTTCTAGGCTTAAAAGCACATACAAAAAGCTCTAAATTATTTACATGTCATAATCAAATAGGCTAAACTGGAAACGAATCTGACACAAAAACCAAACTCATTTTGGTATATTACAAGCAATGGCAATTTTAAGATATTTGACAACAACAAAATTTCATTCGGTATTTTGACAACAAAAAATCGTTAAGGTGGTTTGTTTATTTATTTGGCGATATTTTAAATACTGATGACGAATAACTTAATGTGTCGCATTAGATAATTAAACGAAATTATGTGTTAAGTTTTTTCTAGACTTAAAAGCACATACAAAAGCTCTAAATTATTTACATGTGATAAATAGGCTAAACTGGAAACGAATCTGACACAAAAACCAAGCTCGTTTTTGTATATTACAAGAATTGGCAATTTTAAGATATTTGACAACAACAAAATTTCATTTGGTATTTTGACAACAAAAACTCATTAAGGTGGTTTGTTTAATTATTTGCCAATATTTTAAATTCTGATGATAAATAACTTAATGTGTCGCATTAGATAATTAAACGAAATTATGTGTTAAGCTTTTTCTAGGCTTAAAAGCACATACAAAAAGCTCTAAATTATTTACATGTCATAATCAAATAGGCTAAACTGGAAACGAATCTGACACAAAAACCAAACTCATTTTGGTATATTACAAGCAATGGCAATTTTAAGATATTTGACAACAACAAAATTTCATTCGGTATTTTGACAACAAAAAATCGTTAAGGTGGTTTGTTTATTTATTTGGCGATATTTTAAATACTGATGACGAATAACTTAATGTGTCGCATTAGATAATTAAACGAAATTATGTGTTAAGTTTTTTCTAGACTTAAAAGCACATACAAAAAGCTCTAAATTATGTACATGTCATAAATAGGCTAAACTGGAAACGAATCTGACACAAAAACCAAGCTCGTTTTTGTATATTACAAGAATTGGCAATTTTAAGATATTTGACAACAACAAAATTTCATTTGGTATTTTGACAACAAAAACTCATTAAGGTGGTTTGTTTAATTATTTGCCAATATTTTAAATTCTGATGATAAATAACTTAATGTGTCGCATTAGATAATTAAACGAAATTATGTGTTAAGCTTTTTCTAGGCTTAAAAGCACATACAAAAAGCTCTAAATTATTTACATGTCATAATCAAATAGGCTAAACTGGAAACGAATCTGACACAAAAACCAAACTCATTTTGGTATATTACAAGCAATGGCAATTTTAAGATATTTGACAACAACAAAATTTCATTCGGTATTTTGACAACAAAAAATCGTTAAGGTGGTTTGTTTAATAATTTGGCGATATTTTAAATACTGATGACGAATAACTTAATGTGTCGCATTAGATAATTAAACGAAATTATGTTTTAAGCTTTTTCTAGGCTTAAAAGCACATACAAAAAGCTCTAAATTATGTACATGTCATAAATAGGCTAAACTGGAAACGAATCTGACACAAAAACCAAGCTCGTTTTTGTATATTACAAGAATTGGCAATTTTAAGATATTTGACAACAACAAAATTTCATTTGGTATTTTGACAACAAAAACTCATTAAGGTGGTTTGTTTAATTATTTGCCAATATTTTAAATTCTGATGATAAATAACTTAATGTGTCGCATTAGATAATTAAACGAAATTATGTGTTAAGCTTTTTCTAGGCTTAAAAGCACATACAAAAAGCTCTAAATTATTTACATGTCATAATCAAATAGGCTAAACTGGAAACGAATCTGACACAAAAACCAAACTCATTTTGGTATATTACAAGCAATGGCAATTTTAAGATATTTGACAACAACAAAATTTCATTTGGTATTTGGACAACAAAAAATCATTAAGGTGGTTTGTTTATTTATTTGGCGATATTTTAAATACTGACGATGAATAACTTAATGTGTTGCATTAGATAATTAAACAAAATTAAAACTAATCTTTGAATGTTATAATTAAGCGCAATTTAAAGATGTCTGACAACCACAATATTGGAACACAGGCTCTGAAATTATTTGGCGGATATTTCTCCTGAGCTTCTAGTTAGTATCTGTAACTTGGATTCAGTTTTTGTTGTAATAAATTTTGTTAACACTTCTGAAGGTTTTGTGGTCTGAGTAGAGATGAAAAGTTGGATGCGAACGATTTATTGCTGTCTTTTGAGCAGTTTTGAACAGGAATGGTATTTAACTATTATATTTGACTTGACCTATACATATCTGCTGTTTGTAGTGTCTGAGGACCAGATGCCAGAGAGGATCGGATTTCTAACGTTGAGTTTTTCACAATAGAAGAGTTGCATATATAGCAACGTAGCATTGAATTTAAAGAAATATTAGGAGCGCTGCAGCGTACCTGTTGCACTTTCACAAATTGACGAATCAAGCAAAGATCCTCGTATTAAAAAAGCTTGACCCGACTGCTCAGTTGCACACATATCGACAATTTAATTATGATAAGGGTTTAAAAATAAATTCAACGTTTCATGCCGAATTTCTTAATCTCGTTTGGTCGACTGTTAATTCGATAAATCACTCACAATGGGATATGGATATACACTAGATCTGACATTAACCTTTACCAATTATTTTTTGGTTCTCTACGCAAATTTGTATCAAATTAGCAACAGGCCCAATTCGACGACCAGCTAGTTTGTATTGCAGAGATGGGCTCATGGTATGACAACATGAAATCCAAGTCTGACTCAAGCCTGTTCAAGTATAAATATTTAAAACATCTAAAGGGCATCTATATTTAGTTTGCGGTAAGAAACTATAGCAACACAGGATACTTCTTACTATGATGATATGTCTTACTATGCAGGCAGGTAAATTATCAATTTGTCATAACCGAGCTATATGACAAGCGAATATCGTCGTGGTGCTTTAATGGCCCCTTATAATGGCCGCTATTGTTCATATTTATATACGTTATACAATTTTCTGGCTCCCTGACTATCTTTAGACTCAATGAATTTTATTTATGGAAAGCTTTTTATTGTAAAAAATTATTTCACTTGTTGGTATATATTTTTGTTGTATTGTCATAGGCAGATGTGAGTCATTAGAGTTTGCATTTGGCTGAAGTCTACCTACTACAGAGTGGACCATCTGTTAGTCCCTTTTTCAATCAATGAATTTTAGTTCTAAAAAATCTTTACACATATGAAAAGTCCAAAATATGCCATTTATCATCATGGATCCTTTAACAACACGCATTTTGATTATCTAAATTTATTATGAAAATAATCATTCAAAAACAACAATATGAGGCAGCTGTTAGTGAAAGTGTTCGTAATAAGCCAAGGACATCAACCAGACATTGTTCACAAGAACTAAACATTTCATGAACCACATTACGACGCATTTTGCATGTTGACCACCAGACCATTTAAATCGTCGTCGTTTTTTAATTGGGTGCTTGAACGAAATGAAGGTTTTTCATCAAAAATCATCTTAAGCGTTGATGCTCATTTTCATCTTAATAACAGCGGAGAATCCTCATGTTATTCACGAAGCAGAACTTCATTATCCAAGAGTCACTGTTTGGTGAGGTTTATAGGCTGGTGGCATTATTGGGACGTTTTTCTTTGAGAATTAAAAGGAAAATGCCTTTACAGTGAATGGGGAACGTTATCGCGACATGCTCACTTGGTTTTTTGGCCCAAATTGAATGATTTGGTTTCGACAAGTCGGAGCGACATGGCACGCAAATCGTGCAACAATCCATTTACATGTCTACATGTTTGTCTACAAAATTTGCTGATCGCATGATTTCAAGAAATTGTGAGGTCCCTTGGCCACCAAGAAGCCTGGATTTAACACCACTAGATTATTTTTTGTGGGGTTATTTGAAAGTTATAAGGTTTATGCTAGTCATCCACAAACAAGTCAACAACTTAAAACAACATTCAAGCTGAAATTGTGGTCATTGATCTGCTTTTATTGGAAAAAGTCATCGAAAATTTTGATGTTCGGTTGCAGGCGTGTAGACGAAGCCGTGATGGGCATATAAACGATATTGTTTTTCATTTGTCATCTTTCATTATCAATAAAACATTTTGACTTTTCATCCCAAAATGTGTGTTTGCCCACCCTGTAATATACAGCAACATAGTATTATGTAAGTTAGAAGAAATATTAGGAGCGCCGCAACATACCTCTTGCACTTTCACAAATTGACCAATGAAGCAATGATCCTCGTATTCAACTAGCTGAACCAAACTGCTCAGTTGCAGATTTATTGATAATTTAATTAGGATAAGGGTTTAGAAATAGATTTGACGTTTCATATCGAATTTCTTAATAAACTAAAATTGATCTACTCTTAATTCGACAAATCACTAACAAACGGATATGGATATATACTAGATCTGATATTAATTTTACCAAGCGTCATTTGGTTATCTACGCAAATTTGTATCAAATTTGCAACAGAACGAACTCGACGACCAGCTTGTTTATATTGAAGAGATGGGATCACGTAATGACATAACATGAAATCCAAGTCTAACTCAACCACGGTTCAAGTACAAATCGGGATTAATCGGGAACCATATGCTTTCTTCTAGCTACTACTAAGCACAAAAATCGGTATGATCTATACTATATAAAATGTATTCAACCAAACCAAAGAGCCCCTAAGTTTTGCAATCTGGCTAAAATAAAACTTTGTCAAAATTTTAATGAGTTGCGTTACATACAAAGTTTTGAAATTAACAGTTCTGATTATCTTGCTAACTAAAAGTAATGAAACCTGATAATAAATTATCAGATATCACGAAAAAACTACCAAACACACGCACACACCGTTGTATACACCAAACAACATTTTTAAATTACTAGCGCAAAACAATAAAACTCAAACCAAATCCCAGGATAATCTAAAATGTTTTACCAAGAAACAAGGTATAATATCACAACAGTGAAAAAAGTCACATTGCCAAAATTACTTTAGTTGTATACCAACCCATATTTCACATCACTCACACTCTAAATATTGTTAACACATCAATAATACAGCAAAAACATAAAATTTAATATTGATTTTGTTTATAATTTAATTAAAATGATAGATCTGAGTATACTGGCATACATATATCAAATTTGCGTGCTCATCAACAATTTGTTAGCCACATATACGTATTATACAAAACGTGTCTACAAAATCAATAACGCACAATGAAATTATGAAAAATTATCCAAACACGATCAACCAACTGACAAAATTGTATAATTTATGCGCGTGATGAATATGTTTCAATTCTATGTTATACGTATACATGTACATATATTGAATAAATTATGAGTTGGATAACTTTTGAATTGAATTTATGATTGCTTTTTAAACCGAAAAATAAATACTAAAATAAATAAAAAAGTTTACTTACGAGTATGTAGTATAATATGTAAATAACCTTTTCTTCGTATACATATTATATATCAACCGTTTATCAGTGGGTGGGCTGTGAACAAAAAAAAAGTTTCGTTTAAGCTTTAAACATACACCAATGAAGGAAAATACTTACTCAGCAAATATAATGGATTTAATTTTATTTTCAAGTAGTGCAAATACGTGTGCGGAATTTATTAAAATATTTACTTAAGTTACTTAATTTAATGGAATGCATGTTTATTATTACAGAAAAAATGTTTGTTTAAAAGAAAACACGTCTTGACTTACAAATTTATGTTACTATTACTTACAAAGTTGTGCTACAATCATAAAATTAAAAAAAAAATCGTTGATACAAATTGGAGTAGAGTTAGAGTAGACTAACAAAGAAGGGAGAACCGCTTGATCTTAACGTGAAATCTCTTAAAGCTCTGCGATTAACAGAATAATATTACTGTTCAGTGATTAAATATTCAATTATTAATAAATATTCCACCAAAATCATAAATTTTTGAAATTTAATATACTTCACGTTAACAAAATGTTAGTGCGAGTATGTTGACAACAACAAAACAAATTTAACTAAATATTTGATGTCAAATAAATATTTATGTATTACAAAAGCTACATTATGAATCCAAATTGTCTAAAGTGTTACTTGAATTAATTTAATTTAGATTTATTTTAAGCTTGCACTTTACTTGAAAGCTGTAGAAGCTGTGTGTTTTTTTGTCGAATAAACGGGATAATATTATTGTTTGAACAATATTAAACATAAATATTTAAACTTTTAATATATTTGACAACAACAACATCTCAGTTAAGATTTTCACAACAACAACAATTTAAAAAAAGATTGGATATAATACAACATATTTGCATAAATACTAAAATTTAAAACCTAAACTCTTAAGATGTTACGTGTACTTAAGTTAATAAAATCGAGGTTTATTTAAGCTTGCTCTTATCTTAAAAGCTCGTAAAGGTCTGTAAATTATTAATTACTGTCTTCGTAGCTACACAAATAATATGTAAACATATTTAAATATACTGGACAACAACAACGTATCGATTAATATTTTGACAACTTTAACTAAATATTTGGTAAAAATATTTTAGTATTTTGTGAGTTTATTGTAAAAATTAAAACTCGATTACACCTTTTAGACTCACCCTGTGATTTCTGGTTACAGCTCGTTGTCAACTTCCTGATAGAAAAGCTATTTTAGAGACTTTGCGGAACTTGCTGACATACTGAATTTAATTTTCAAATGAGAAAAAAATTAAGCTTTTTGAAAAATTTAAAAGTTTTTAGAATTTTTTTCTAATTTTATAGAGTTGCAATCATGATTATTGCATGTTTATTGAGACGTTTGAGAAATATCTTGTGGATAATTCGTTCGTCAAATTTACAATAAAATAATTTTAAAAGTTCTAAAATGTATGGTTAATCAAAGCACCTAGAATACTATATTAACCGTCAGCAACAGACCAATTTGAAAACAAGCTTAATTTAAGAAGATTAAAATTGTATGAATGAAAAATACTCGTAACAGAAAAAATTTTATATTTAAATCAAACCTTTTAGTATAACATATTTTAAAACCAATAACTTAAATTTAGTAATTTGATTAATATAATTAAAATAAAATTATGAAGGTGTAGATGGAGTTTATACTGAACAACTTATTAATTCCTGTTCGCAGAATATTTAATCCATTGATTCCAAAATACCCTTTAGCCATATCGATTGTCTTATGGTTGGTTCAATTGTGTTTTTAGACGGATCTCCAAATTTTAAAATTTGAAATCGAAATCATCTGTTTGTGGGCTGCGATTTTTGTCGGAAGACTGACAAGGTTTTTTTTATCAAAAAATTTAATTTTCGTTGAAATATCTTCTGAAGTAATTCCTTCGACAGTGTTCATATTTTCTGACGTCAAATCCCTCAACCAGTTAAACTCATCTACTTTCGTCGAGTATAAATTTAAAAGCTCAAATTTTGGTTGTTCTCAAACTTTCTTGTCAAACTTTCTCGAACACAATGATTTGTTCGGTATTATGGAATGGCAAGAAATTTGTATATGTTTGCAGCGGATACTTTTTATCCGATATAAATCTACCGAGTAGATCAATTATTTTATTTGTTTTGATTTTAAATACGTGTACGGTCATCCATTTAAAATGTTGGATTAGAGATGATCGGTTTTACTCAGCTGCAATGGGTAATTCTCAAAGCGTGACAAAAATTCATAGATTTTGTTGATGAACACATTATTTAAAGAACCAGTAATATTTTTTTCTTTGACCGCCTCTGAGTAGGACAATAATGTTATATGATCCATTTGCATATTTTCGTCTGGATGCACCACATTTAAAATCACCCGCAGAAGCAGTGTTAAGTTTAATTTTAGCCTGTCTTGCAAATTTGTAATATAATCGCTAATACGCGGAAATATATCGCTGTATAATTTTGAATATAATAATTTTATGTGCTAATCTTGAATGACCTTGTCCAAATAGATCTCTCGCAAATCAACATGATTCTCATGTTGAATAGTAAATTTAGTAAATAGTCAATATTAGATCTGAAATGATTCAATTTATGCTCGACCCGGTCGTAGTTAGTTGACAAACTTTCGTTATTTCCATTCAATAGCGTTAAATTTGGTTCGTATTGCAACTTGATCAATATGATCGGCATCATTTGATTCGATTTTATCAAAATGTTATCAAACGTTCATTTATTATTGAATACTTTGAAACTATTGAGAGACTCTTTAAAATTTCGGATAATTTATTGCGATAGAATTTCAAACCAAATCCCATTAAATCCACGTTCGTCGAAGTAACATATGGCTCTTTTGAGCTGAAAATTTTAATATGTGCGCGAGAGCCAAAAATTATTAAATTCAATGTTCAACTTTAGATTTGAGTGGATTAAAATAATTATGTCGATTAAAAATAATTTATGTATCTCGGCATTATAGATGAGTTTACGTAAATAATTTTCAGTATAATTTTCACGATTGAAATTTATCGATACAACGATAAAGCATGGCTCGCGATATTTCACCATTACGCGGGTCTAGAATTAAAAATATTCGGAAATTGTGATGCTTTCCGATCAATTCGCTTTCCTGATTTACTAAGTGCTTTCCTGATTTGCTAAGCATCGAATTGAGCCGATCCAATATCCCAGATGAACACAGTACAATCTCACAATTTTTAATTGACTTGACCACTTTTGAATCGAACCATTAAGAAAATTGAATATTAAGAAAATGTGTCTCTCAAAAGAATATAAAGCTGCTTTTTGATCACCCCTAAATCAATACCATGCTGTTCAATTTCTCATGCAATCATCTCCAAAATTAAAATTTTATTTCGATATACATACTGACACCTCTTCGTTTTTTGAGTAGTTTTGATGTTTTTACGTATTCCTGTAATTCTCCCACAATTTAAATAATTTAACGATTTCTTTATTATTGGCCAACGTATTATGAATGATTTGTAATAAGGTGAGCTCAACAGTGATCGCAATCTATTCTAAATGCCGACTGTGATCAATTTGGTGGAAACTCCCGGTGACTGAATAGTCAATCGAATCGACAACACAATTATGATTCAAAATTGAACAAAACAGATCGATTGATTTTGTCTCCCCACAATCTGTTGCACACGATAATATGATTGGTTGTTACATAATACAGTTTTAAGAACATTCACTTGCGACTCCAGTATGACACTGGTGGACGTAGGAGAATTAACAAAGCTAACTTATGAAATAATAGTTTTAAAAAACATATCAAATTATTACCTCATTCTCCAATGAAAAGTATGACATTTGTCATATTTCAAGTTTAATGGCTTATTATAAAAAAAAAAACTTGAAGGAATTGTGTGACAACATGAGATAAAGATGTGTTTGTAAATAAAGGGGTTTTAGTAAAACCTAAATTAAATATCTATAAACAAGATTTTATTAATTGGTTTTTAAATCATTTAATGATCAATTATTCTTCTTTGTAACGTATAAATCAAAATTCATTTCTGTAAAATTTTTCCTTTATTAAGAAAAACGAAAAAAAAAACATAACTTTTAATACATATGATCATCATAACTATTTCAAAATCAATTTTTTGGTCTTTCTATCCCGCTTATAATAAAATCGAATTTGAAGCTGATGGCTTGTTTATCTAGGTGCTTTGAGTTAATTAATTAAATAATATTTACGAAAGTAAATTATTTCCTAAAACATTCATAAATTTTGAGAACATTTAAGTGTATTAGTAATGGTAATCAATATATTGGTATCAAACACCCAAATTGAAAGTTCAATATAAATAATAGAAGAGATAATAATTTATTATTAAAACATTAATGCTTTTAAATTCCGAACAGTGTCTGGAAATAAAACTTAAAAAAAAGAAGACCGTACTCTTTTCTTAAGTCATACAAATATTAAAGGTGTTCTCTTGGAGCAAAGAGGGATAGATATGACGAAAATCATCCCAAATTTAAATTGAATGGCTAATTTACTAAACCAAATTCGGTACCTTTTCCGGAAATAAAAGTGAGAACAAAATGTAGAACGTGGTCCATTTTTGACTTATGCAAATATTGAAGATATTCTCATGGATGTGAAGTTTGCCCGAAAATCCATCCCGAAAAAAAGTATTTTCAAAATTTTCTCCGCTGAACATTAAAAAATGTCTTAACTGTCAGCATTTAAATAGTAAAATTAAACGAAATTTCATTCCCAATTTTCAATAGGAATTTTATTTTTGTAAAATGACAACTCCTGTACTATCAACGCGATGGATTCAAGAATATCAAAAACCTTAAATTGTTCACCACAGGATCTTAGATCACAGGGATTGATAGATATTGTAGTGTAAGGCAGATATTATATAGAACCCTTTCATTATTAAAACTACAACTCATATATCAACGCGATATATTTAAAGGTGTTCTATAGAGCTATATATTCATATATAGCTTTTAATATCAAAAATATAAAAATGTCCACCACTGCACCTCAGCCTACATGGATAGATATTGTGGAGTATGGCAGATGTTAGATAGAACCCGTACCTTATTAAAACGATAACCCTTATATCAACGCTTTATCAATGATTTAATCTTTATTTTCCAGAATTTAAATTTTCGTTACTGTTTAATGGAAATTTAATCTTAAAATTAGAATGGAAATCTCCATTTTCCAGAATATTTCAACAAAAAATATTTTAACGAAATATTCTGGATTAAGATGATTTAAAGATGAAATTTAATTTTGTTAATTTTGTGAGCTTTTCGACCTGACAATTCAATGTTGATTTCCCAAAAACTTCAAGTTTTGAGATGTGACAGCTTTTGGGACATGTAGCGGAACGTTTATTCAATACTAAGCGAGGACATATTCTGAAATGACATTTTTCTGGATGAAATTTTATTTTCGGGCTAACTTCACATACATGACATTCTCTTGGAGCTAAGAGGTTTAGATATGATCACCCGAAGTTTAATTTCGACAACTAACTTCAAATTTTTCAATTTACTAAACCAAATCTTCGGTAGCTTGTCCGGAAATTAAACTAAGTCGGAAATGTAGACCATGTACCATTCTTGTCTTATGCAAATATTGGATCTTTAGAAGCTGTGATGGTTAAATATGACGAACATCACCCTAAGTTTAAATTAAACGGCCGCTAAAATACCGTTATACCTAAGTCTCTTAGCTCCAAGAGGACATTTCATATATTTATGTAGATCAAGAATAAACCTTGGTCTACATTGTGATCATAGTTTTATTTCCGAACATGGTTTCGCACATGCGGGTTAAGTGAATTCACGATTTACGTCATGTCTAACCTTCTTAAATCCACGACAATATCTCCAATATTTGCATATAATTCAAGAATGGACCATCGTCTACATTTTTTTCTTAATTTTATTTCCGGACAAGGTACCGAAGATGAACCGAACATTAACCGTAAATTACAAACCTGATCTTTTACATTCAAAATTGAAGGTTATCTTATCAATGTGAATTCAAATGGGTTTTAATGTAACATACTTATTTACATGTTTTTTCAACCAATAAATACATTTTTAGATTTAGGAAAAATTTCAAGTTTTCAATAAGGTTCGTGAATTATTTGCTAATTGTTTGCTAGGTATTTGTTTTTTTGCTTTTTAGGAAAGGTTTAGGAATAAATTCTCACACATATAATATTTTAAAAATTATTCTTGAAAAATAATTGAATCGCTTCCTTTAGCATATGGCTATATAATTATTTGAATCGCTTCCTCTAGCATATGGTTCATAAAACGACATTTAAACTAAGTGAATGAAAAAAATACTCCCTTAAGGCTTTCTTTTTCCCGAGCATTTTGGAAAGTACCAATTAAAATCTGAATTAGATTCACAATTTCGATTACATTCCTTAGACATTTGTAAAAAGACTGTATTATAGAAGATGCCGAAGTTGAAGGCGTGCCGCCAGTAGACTGAAAATTCTCTATAAGTTATGCAATACTTATCACAACATGCTAACTTTTAAAAAAATTATCAAGCTTATCACACAAGTTGATCTGACTTCTTGCCAACAACCAACCGCTTAGGCCAAATTAAAACGAAGTCTTTTGGACTTTTTGGTGCTTTCTGAAACGGTTTTGTCGGGCAAGCTCTATTTATATTTTTAAAAATTAATCAAACTATAGCATTATGCTAAAAATGCTCTGCATGCGCATGACATCCTAAAATTTTAAAATCACCGTAAATAATACTGTCCAAATCAAAACCTCTCAAGATTCTTATTAAGCTAAAAAAAAGGTTTAGTAACAAAACTTAACACTTTATTGGAATACAAAAATTAAGTTTAGAAGCCTTCTAATTTTTATAGATTCACGCTTGATACTAACACAAAATTTCTCTCTGATTAATAATTTCTTCGAGAGAGATTTTTTTCAGTTGCAAAAACAAAACATTTTTGAAAAGAACTCAGTTAAAAGCTAATCACTTGTTGATGCCATTTTCTATGAGCATTTTGCATGAGCTTCCCAAAAAACATAATTTAGAAAGCGTTCGTTTGATTACAAACAAAGAATGTATGTAAATAAAAATAGAATCCTCGAATCTAAAAACTTTGAACAATGTAATCCATTACCTATCAGACAATCTGTAACTTAAAAGCTCATAAGCTTATTATTAAGAGATCAGTTATTTCAAAATGTTAAGAAAAAAAAAGATTCTAGATGTTTTGTTTTGTTTTATTTAGATTTCCCTTTTTTAAAGCATTTTCTAGTGAGCTTTCACAAAATATCATTTACGCTAATATTTAAAACTTTACTGTGCTTTCTGGAAAAATGAATCAAGATGGATTCAAAGAGTTTGGTGTTGGAAAGCTATTTATTCCAATTAATTTAAGCTTATTTTCTTCTAAAAAAGTCAGAAAAGGCTAACATTTCAAACCAACAAGCTTATCTCAAACTTATTTGCGATCTCTCCTACAATGAACCAAGTTGTACAATCACAGCGAAATTTTGCTATTTTGGGGTTAGGATTACTATTTGTAAATAATAAATCGTTTAACCTTATATTTGGTTTTGTTACACGGATCTTTGATATGAATGAAAAATAAGAATGCATGTAAATGTAAATAGAGCTCTGTCTCCAAAAGTTCTGGAAATAATCCATTTTATGTTAGAACATTTTAAATCAAAAAAAAAAACAAAGCTGTTGGATCGTATCAAAGCGGAATGGTGATATTGTGGACTTAGGGGCCTTAATTAATAAATATAAAAATCGTAGTATCTACAATTTTGTCGTAACATTCCTCTAGATCTTCTGGTGCTTTATGGAACAAGCTAGCCATGAAAGCTTCAGTTATGTAAAATATTTTAATGAAAATTGGTCATTGTGAAAACTGTTATTTCATAATTATCAGAATAACCTAATAATAATATCTATTAACTCCAAAGCTTACAAAAAAGGTTTATTTTAAAATAAAACATCTTATAGATGTGATCCTTTTTTTATAAAGCTTTTATTATTTAGCTTTAACGTAATTTAATTTTTAGTAATACCCCATAAATTCATTAAATTTGATAGTTTGTTGATTTGTTGAAATAACCAAATAAATAAAAATTTAATATTGATGAGCTTCAATAGCTTCAATGAGCTTTAATATTGAATGCTACAATCTGAATCCAAAATAATTAAACTGTTACTTAAATTAATTTAATCGTGGTTTGTTTTAAAGTTTGCTATTACCCTGAAAGCTCTTAAGTCTATACGAGTGTCTTGTTAATTTTAATATTTATTGTTTATATAGCATAATGTGATTTGTATAAATATTTCAGTAAAATCACATTTTTTGAATTTTTAATATATTTGACAATTACAACGGATTTTGAGCACAACAACCCGTTTAATTAAAATTTTGATTCAAATAGGTATTCGTAAAAATGCTACAATCTGAAACCGGAATACATAAATTGTCACTTCAATTAATTTTTGAATGGTTAATTTTAAACTTGTTCTAAACTTGAAAGTAAAGAGCTCTGTTATTTTTTTATAACCAGAATAATGTAACTTAAATAATTAATAAACATCATCAATATTTGTGTTTTAAATATAATTCACAATAGCAACGTTTTCTTAGTTTAAATTTTGACATCAACAACTACATAACTAAATATTTGAAGAAAAATAGGTATTGTTGAAAAGGACAAAAATCTAACCCCAACACATTTTAAGTCACACTTTATCTAATTTAGTCGTGGTTTATTTTGGAACCTGAAAGCTCTTTAACAGAATAATATTACTGCCTATACATAGCTATGTGGTATTTGCATAAATAATTCACCAGAATCACAAATTCTTGAATTTTTAATATATTTGACAACAACAAGGTCTCAGTTAAGTGTTTGGCAACAACAACAATTCAACTAAAAGTTTGATATAAAATAGGTATTCATACTAGAAATTTAACAAACTGAAACCAAAATATTTTAATATAACTACTAGGAAATTAAATTGAGGTCGGTTTTAATGTTGCTCTTTACTTGAAAGCTGTAAAAGCTCTGTAATATTTTTTTAAGAGGCATTTTCTGGCAAATGGACGACCGTCACTGGGCATTTAAGTTTTTGAAATAACTTCACTTTTTTGAACTTAAATTTTTCGTAACCATGTCTACTTTTTAATGCCGTATATCATTTTAACGGCATCTTTGGAATTTCAAAATGGCGGAAAAAATAAAACATCGAATAGAAAATTTTTATATAAACGTAATTTTAACTCTGTTAATGTATTCAAAAGTGTTTTTGAGTCAGTGATTCCAACTCGTTGATTAGTTTTTAAAATTCCAAGATTGGGGATCTAAGTTAGCCGCCAAAAGTGGCCAATTAGGAGGCTTTGGGATCGCTGATCATCAATTTGAGGTCAGAATTGTATCATAAAATTTAATACGTCGGATTCAAGATGGCGGATCGAATATAGCCGAAAAAGGACACATTTTTCAACGTTTATAAAAATCGATAAAAATATACTCGAGGGGTTCTGGGGGTCGCTGATCACGAACATTTATAACCAAAAATTAGTCATATTTCCGATAAAAAGTGTTATTTTTGCAATTGTTTGTCCGTGAGACAAGGGCCAGTCCCAAAAACCGCTCTATAACGGATGGAGGATGAACTCAAATACCTTGCCTGTTGAATAAGGCTGTTTGTAAATCGGCGGTAATCGTTCATTCCGGAAACCTCCAACACCCAATGAAAAAAATGGACCAACTTTGGATGGTTTCTGTTCGACGAGGTTTAAAGCTGTTTATTCGTGTAACGCATTCCCATCTTACATGTTATTTAAATAATTGGTCCGTTAAAACATAAAATACTTGAATTTGTAACATATTTGACAACTGCGACGTCTCAGATAAAATGTCAACAACAACAACAAATTTATTTAACTATTTTAACTTAACCACAAACTGAAACCGAATTACTTAAATTTTTTCTTTCATTGATAGCCGGTTGAACAGCCATCTCTAAAAGTTTCGTCCATATTTTTCTTAATTCAAACGTCTCATAAATAATGTCTTCTTCACTGTTGAAGGTAATTAATCGGCTCTTAACTTATTTTCTTGAAATCGTATTCAACTGATTCCTCCATAAGCTCTCATTCACCTTTCCTTATTTTAGAAGTACCACCCGTCGTCTGTCGATATTTGCAAATGAAATGAATACGACTTTGTATCACAATCAGCTGTCCCTTAAATGGTTGAAACCATTATCCATTGCTCAGGATTTGATATTGGTTGGATTTTCGCACCAAGCACGGCGACTATTGATTACAGCTCAGGAATTATTTGTTTCTAATTTCGAGAGGCAGGCATTTTGCAGGCCGTAGTATTTTCTTATTTTTTCTCATTATAGGTGACGATCTCAGATTTACTGAACAATTGATCTGTAATCTTCCAAATCTCGCTGCCATACAGAAGAACTAATTTCAAAGCTGTGTTGGAGATGCTGAGTTTATGGTGGTTGGAATTGCTCGGTATATGCCAAAGTTTTCCCAGTGCGTAGTTGTTTACTTACGACGTAAACAACTACAGAATCATACCTAAAAGCAGCCAACGACGCTGTCTATATTGACCAGAAAGAGTAGTGCTGTTGAGACACACCCTTACCGAACACCTCTTTTAAAAGTAAATGAGGGCGAATAAAATTCACGGATGAGCTATGCTTACGTTTCAGCAGTTTCTGGCCAAGTATCTTCGTTATAGCCAAACTGATGTTTTATGGCGTGGCAAAGTCATTTACAATGGCATTGTATTGAAGACGTTGAATCGTATAGATGCCGTCCGTAACCCATTAATACCTACCGGGAGTCGTTGGTCACTGCAAATTCAGCCCCATGAGGTTTTAACATTTATTAACGGTTCAAGAAGCTCCTTGCCGACCAAAAAATGGTCGATTTGGTTGTGGGTTAATCCTCCCGATGATTACCATGTATATTTATGAAGGTTTTGTGCGGGAACTTGGTGCCTCAGATCGTGCAACCTACTACTATTGTTGATGCATCATTTTCGCTTCCCTTTCACTTCCCACCTTGGCATTAAAATGTTAGGGAAATTCTTCTTTCATCTTACCACAATTGGGTCCAGTTGGAGCATAGTACTGAATGATCGGATTATTCTTAAATTTTGAGTGGAAACTAGCCAATATTATGCGTTCCGAGATGAGGTTTTAATTCCAACAGAAATTTGTATGCTTTAGAATAAATGAAAATGAAATACTTAGCATACATGATATGTTAGTGACTTTACAGGAAATGCTTGGTTATTTTACGCGAAATGCTTAGTGGTATTCCTTAGTGGTATTTGGTATTGTTGCCGCAATACACAAGATAGTGTCCCTACTGTATTAGGGAGTATAGCCCTGCCCCACCATCTTATTTCGCCGACGCTGAGTATTTCGAGGTGGTATTGATCCATTTCGCTTCAAGCTTGTGTTAGTTTCCACATATCTTCCCTTTCTTGAATAATAAATTTTTACAGGTTTGCTATCAGCCCAATGCAAACTTTAAGCACGACTGAATCGTGCTGGTTACATCATCTTTAAGCATCAAGTCAAACCTTGAAACCACGACAGATGCGATTCATTTTTTGACATTTAGGGCATTGAGTATATAAACAAAAATAAAATTGCAATCTAGAAGTTCGCGCCCACGACTACACTATGCAACGGGGATTGCAAAAAACCTAAAGCTAAATTTTCTTCCCGGGTTTTTAATGATGTGGAGTAACATTTTGGCATTTCAATTCTTCAAATTTTTTGAATCATATCGATCCATCCTTTGCATGCTTTCTGCAAGTGATACGGTTTGCTTTGATTCGTTTATTAACCGAAAAGCTTAAGCTTAAATATCAATAGAGCTTTCTTTGACCAAGGCTCTCATTTGATTAAATCTAACAAAAAAGCTAAGATGCGATTTCTCGGTCGATTTAAAGTCCGTTATTCCGATCAAAATGCTCATTAGCCGCAAGACCAAACAACGTGTTTTCCAAGCTTTATTAATCTTTCGTACTTGTTTGAACTGTTCGTTAGCATAAGATTTTCAATGAACCGTTTGTTTTTCCGAGACCATTCTCGGCTGCATTATTTTTCATTTGAAGCAATTTTTCACGATCACATTCATAATTGAACCTTCCTTCTGTGCATGCAAAAATGACGTTCGTCAAATACACGACACGTAAATAAAACTGGACCCACTAGTATTTATTTGTTTATTTATTACAAGCACTAACAGCTGACCATTTATTTATGCCGCTGCGTTAAACAAGAATCCATTAACTATTGCTATATAGGTGTCCCAATTATTTTCTTTAGAGCTTTCAGTGCAGACTGAGTTAATCGACATTTTAGTACCATTAGATTTTCAAAATAATCCTGATGTTTCAACGTTCTCTTCATCAAACAATTTTTTTAATAAGAAAATATTCTTGAAATTGCTGCTCGAAATTAGTTTCATCAGCAGCCAATTGATGATGATCTACACATTATATGATTGATATGTAATTTTGCCATTATCGTTGGACAATCGAGTAAGTGCAGCAAATGTTCCCGCAGTGTTCCCTGTTCCCACAGTCAATTGGTTGTTATTAGATGCTTGTTGTAAATGTCTATTAGTATGATGTTATCCAAGTTAATTTTAAATCGCTACCCTCGCTGTCTAACATTAGTTCATGTGCAAACTAGTGTTCTCAAGTAGTGGCATCGGCGCTTTCGGCATTCAAAACAGCCAACCAATACAGTTCTACTTTTCGAATTTTATGAAATCATCACTGGCACCAATATCACTAGACGTGTAAACTTAACTGTTAAAAAATGAGCTGCCACAAATTTGCAGATTGTAAGGCATTTTTTTTAATATTAGGTAGAGCGACTGAATTGATTGAACTGAATTTTTAACGCTAAGAATTTACAAATTTAAATTATAAGATTTATGATGTTCCATTTTTCCCAATGTGTGTATTACAAGTTCTACAACTGTTTTAAATTTGAAAGCTCTTAAAGCTAAGGTGACTTGTGATATTAAATATGTATTAATAAAAAATTTAAAAACTTGATTGTCAACTACTTGAAGTGTTACTTACGATAGTTTAATCGTTTTATGCTTTCAGCGTATTCAAAACTTAAAAGCTTTTAAAGCTCTGTTGACGTTTTTATAGCTTGAAAATATAACAGTTTTCACAAAGCCTTGCTGAAAATTACTGAAAGTGTTTCTTTCGGTAATTTAACCGTGCTTTGTGTTAAGCTTAAGGTCAAAGCTTTTAAAGCTCTGAACAATTTTTTATAACTTAAATAATATTACTGTTTACGATCATGTTTAACATTTTATTCTTGTTAGGAGTTATCCAAAATCAGAAATATTTATATTCTTGATACATTTGACAACAACAACGTCCCAGTTAGAATTTTGACAACAACAAAATATTATTAAAATTTTGATTTAAAATGAATATTTATAAAAATGCTACAATCTTAAACCGAATTTCGTATATGTAGTGTTACTTACGATAATTTAATAGTGGTGTGGCTGAGCTTGCTCTAAACTTAAAAGCATATAAAGCTCTATGCAATTTTTTAAAATTTGAATAATATTTACTCGAGTGTGGTGGCGGACTGAACACTAAGCGGCTGGGTGAACATTTATTTCAAATTCCAGCAAAGCCGAATTCGAATTTCAATGATGAAATTTCAATTCATTTCATGTTGTTTTGAATTTAACATTTTTGTTATTAGTGTTATAAAAAATAATTGGTTTAGTTACGAATATCACTAAATATGTAAAACAGAGAATGTATTGTAGACCCCATAACCGAAACCAAATTAAACACTTAAATTTAATAAAAATAAATATAAGCATTTGAAATATTAATTTCAACATATTTTGGAACTACGTGTTGCTCTAAATTAAATTAAAATACGGCGAAGTTGATTTGGACGAAATACCCTGTTGTGTAAACGTAAAGTAATGAAACTTGACAAGGAAATGTTAGAAATCCGATTATACGATTATTTATTTATCTTTTTAGTACATTTTGTATAAGCGGACGCCCATTCCTAGAATTCTTGTAAAAAAAAACCAACATCCTAACCAAAATGTAGGTTGCAAATTTTTTTTTGTGTTGGTGGAATAATTAAATTTTTACATGAATACTGAGTGGTTGTAACTTTTATTTTATTTTTGATTTAATGAAAATCTCATCTAATTGAAATTCTGGTTATATTAAAGAGATTACGTATATAAGCTTTTTTTTTTTGTTATCTCGTACCAACTAACTTTTGTTTTTTGTTTTTTCTTTTTATTTATTTGCAGTCACAGAAAAAGAAATACGACAGTGGTGAGTTTTCAAGATTATAAATATTTTATTAATTGTTGTTGTCGGTGGTGACACGGTGGTGGTGATTTTTTATATTTTTTTTATTATTACTATAATTGGATTTTTGTTCGCAGACAAGATAATATATTTAAGATAACGAACAAAAAAATAAATTTAATTTTATTTCACAGGCATAAAGGATTTCTAAAAGATTGTCCGAATGGATTACTAACAGAACAAGTAAGTTAATTTTTTTTCTTCTGTTGTTGACTGTTTATTAGTTTTTATAATGTTCGAGCTAAGATTTTGTATGGTTTTACGTCAAGTTATGTTACGAGATGGTACGATGAATACCCTAAATTTTATACACTCTTATGTTTTAGTCGTGTACACTAACGGATTGTGCATTTTATTGCTCGTAAAATAATGAATTCCAGCTGTTCTCTGTAATCAGTGTTGTGATGATGGTAAAATATATTGTATCTAAGTCTTAAAATTGAAAAACGTAGTGAAAACGTATTTTAGATTTTAAAGTCGTATTTTTGCGGGTTCAAAACGGGTTGGTTAAATTTAGTCAAAATAAGTTCGGCTTCAAATTTTGAACTATTTCAAAACTTTAAAATAATTAAATAAATTCAAAATATAAGAAATAATTTTTAATAGTGAAAGCTTATACCTCAAATTGCGTTAGGTACATAAAGTCGTAAGACTAGGCTCTAAGTTTATGTGACTATAACATTTATGCCGGTTTTCTGGTTAAAGAGGACTCAAAACTATTATGAAAGTAATTTCTTTTATTACAAAATATTTGAGCTGGTGGCCATAAATTTAGTTTCTAAACGGTTACAGGTTTATTAAACAGATAAGATCAAATAATTGTTTACCTAAAAATAAGCTTCAAATCAGCAGGAATTTTCAAACATCATTATTTGAATTCAGAAGTATAAAATATATAGTTAGTAAAACATTTTTTTTATTAATTTAACTAAAGAAGTTTACATACAATCCAGAAAAGATTAACCCAGTACGGGTAGACCAACGTCCAGAACGACCAGAAAAAAAATTGAGGTGTGGCCAACACACGACTTTCTTTTACGAACAGCGAATTTTTAGAAACTTTTATAATTTAAGAAATTCTGAAACATTTTTGGAGAATTCTGAAACGCTCTGAAATTTTCTAGAAAATTCTGGAACATTCTAGAAAATTTGAGAATATTCTTGAACATTCTAAAACATTCCAAAAAATTTTGGAACATTCCAATACACCTGAAACTCTCTAGAAAATTCTGAAACACCTGGAATTTTCTAGAAAATTTCAGAATATTCTTGAAAATTCTGGAAAATTCTGAAACATTCCAAAACAATCTGAAACGTTCCAGTACACCTGCACATTCTGGAACCTTTTGGAATATTCTAAAACATTCTGAGATTTTCTAGAAAATCCTAAAACAATTCTCGAAAATCCTGGTACATTCTAGAAAACTTTGGAAATTCCGTCAAATTCTGGAACATCCAGAAACTTCCTAGAAAATTCTGAAACACCTGGAATTTTCTAGAAAAGTTTTGCAACATTCTAGAAAATGAATGTTCTTGAAAATTCTGGAATATTTCGAAACATTCTAAAAAAATCTGAAACGTTCCAGTACACCTGGAATTTGCCAGACATTTTTTTAATATTCTGGAATTTTCAACGAAACTCTGGAAACTTTTAGAACATTCTGAAATTTTCTAGAAAATAGTACCAGGACGTTGGTACATTCTAGAAAATTTTGGAAATTCCGGAAAATTCTAGAATATTCTGGAACATTCTGAAACTTGGTAAAAAATCTAAAACACCTAGAATTTTCTAGAAAATTCTAACAAATTTTGAATTATTATAGAATATTTAAGAATATTATTGAAAATTCTGGAACATTCCGAAACTTTCTAAAAAATTCTGAAACATTCTAAAATTTTCTAGAAAATCCTAAAAAATTCTAGAACGTCCTGCAACATTCTAGAAAATTTTGGAAATTCCTGAAAATTCTATAAACTACTTGAACATTCCATAACATTCTAGAGAATTCTGAAACACCTTAAATTTGCTAGACAATTCTGGAACATTCTAGAAAATTTGAGAATATTTTTGAAAATTCCAAAACATTCTAAAAAATTCTGAAAAATTCCAATACACCTGAAACTTTCTAGAAAATTCAGAAACACCTGGAATTTTCTAGAAAATTTTAGAATATTCTTGCAAATTCTGAAACATTCCGAAACCTTCAAAAAAATCTGAAACGTTCCAGTACACCTGAAACTTTCAAGAAAATTTTGCAACCTTTTGGAACATTCTGAAATTTTCTAGAAAATCCTAAAAAAATATGGAAAGTCCAGGTACATTCTAGAAAATTTTGGAAATTCCGGGAAAATCTAGAAAATTCTGGATTTTTCTGAAACTTTCTAGAAATTCTGAAAGACCTGGAATTTTTTAGAAAATTTTGCAACATTCTAGAAAATTCAAGAATATTCTTGAAAATTCTGGAATATTCTTGAAAATTCTGGAATATTGCCAAACATTCTAAAAAAATCTGAAACGATCCAGTACACGTGGAATTTGCTAGAAATTTTTTTAATATTCTGGAACTTTCTAAAAATAAATGAAACCTTTTGGAACATTCTGAAATTTTAAAGAAAATCCTAAAAAATTCTGGGACGTCCTGGTACATTCTAGAATATTTTGGAAGTTCCGAAAAATTCTAGAATATTCTGGAACATTCTGAAACTTGGTAAAAATTCAAAAACATATAGAATAATCTAGAAAATTCTAACAAATTCTGAAATATTCTAGAATATTTGAGAATATTATTACAAATTCTGGAACATTCCGAAACTTTCTAAAAAATTCTGAAACATATTAAAATTTTCTAGAAAATCCTAAAAAATTCTGGAACGTCCTGGAACATTCTAGAAAATTCTGGTAATTCCTGAAAATTCTATAAACTACTTGAACATTCTGAAACGTTCTAGAAAATTCTGAAACACCTTAAATTTGCTAGACAATTCTGGAACATTCTAGAAAATTTGAGAATATTCTTGAAAATTCTAAAACATTCTAAAATATTCTGAAATATTCCAATACACCTGAAATTTTCTAGAAAATGCAGAAACACCTGGAATTTTCTAGAAAATTTGAGAATATGCTTGCAAATTCTAAAACATTCTAAATTCTGAAACTATCTTGAAATTTTTGGAACCCTTTTAGAACATTCTGAAACATTCTGAAATTTTCTAGAAAATCCTAAAAAATTCTGGAAAGTCCTAGTACATTCTAGAAAATTTTAGAAATTCCGGGAAAATCTGTCCTGGTACATTCTAGAAATATTTTGGAAGTTCTGAAAAATTCTAGAAAATTCTGGAACATTCTGCAACTGGCTAAAAATTCTGAAACACCTAAAATTTTTTAGAAAATTCTGGAACATTACGAAACTTTCTAAAATATTCTGAAATATTCTAAAGTTTTGTGGAAAATCCTAAGAAATTCTGGAACGTCCTGGAACATTCTAGAACATTTTGGAAATTACGGAAAACTCTAGCACATTCCGAAACATTCTAAACAATCCTGGAACCTTCCAATACACTTGGAACTTTCTAGAAAATTGTGGAATATTTTGAAAGTTTCTAGAAAATTCTGAAACATCAAAAATTTTCTAGAAAGTTCTGGACAACTCTAGAAAATTTGAGAATATTTTTGAAAATTCTAAAATATTCCAAAACATTCTAAAAAATTCTGAAACATTCCAATACATCTGAAACTCTCTAAATTCTGAAACATCTTCAATTTTCTAGAAAATTTCACAACATTCTAGAAAATTGGAGAATATTCTTGAAAATTCTGGAACATTCTGAAACATTCCAAAAAATCTGAAATTTTCCAGCACATCTGGATTTTTCTAGAAAATTCTTGAAGCTTTTGGAACATTCTGAAATTTTCTAAAAATCCAAAAAAAATCTGGAAAAAACTGTACGTTCTAGAAAATTTTTGAAATTCCGGCAAATTCTAGTAAATTCTATATTCTGAACTTTCTAGAAAATTCTGAAATGCCAGGAATTTTCCAGAAGATTTTACAACATCCTAGAAAATTTGCGAATGGTTTTGAAAATTCTCGAACTTTTCGATCTAGAACGTTCCACTATACTTGATTCTTTATAGACATTTTTTAATATTCTGGAACTTTCTAACAAATTCTGGTCCCTTTTAGAACATTCTGAAATTGTATAGAAAATCCTAAAAAATTCTGAAAGGTCCTGGTACATTCTAGAAAGTTTTGGAGATTCCGGAAAATTCTAGAAAATTCTGGAACATTCTCTGAAACTTGCTATAAATTCTGAAATACCTAGAAAATCTGAGAATATTCTTGAAAATTCTGGAAAATTCCGAAACATTCTAAAAAAGTCTGAAACGTTCCAGAACATTTGGAACTTTCTTAAAATTGAGGTGTGGCCAAAACACGACTTTCTTTTGCGAACAGCGAATTTTGAGAAACTTTTATAATGCAAATTTCTTGCAAACTTAATTAAGATTGTTTTTATTTTTTCATGTTTTCTGTAAATAGTATATTTTTGAAATATTTGCAAAATAAATTTTCTGTTTCACACGGAATCTGGGAGCTGGAACCCCAAATATTATGCAATGTCCGTTTGTCTGTCCATCTGTATGTCTGTGTTCTCTTCAGCCCAGATGGCTTAACAAATCGAACTGAAATATTCGATAAATGAACGATAAATCTTATTTTTCGAATAAAACGTAAAAGCTTTGTCATAGTTTCGTGTAGATAAATATTATTTTTTTTTAAATTCACGATATAAAGGCTCTTATTCAAATAACGTCCAAATTTATAAATACATTTTAGCTTTAACCTAAAATGGGTTCAATCCTAGATTCCTTTGACTTTTGTAGCGGTCTCGTTTTCAACCTTTTAAAAACAGAAAGCTCACTTAAATTACAATTTAATTAGTTGTCATTAAAAAATCGTGATTATTTATTGAATAATAACAACAAAATCTCAATTTAATGACAATTATTATTTTTGATTGTTAAATATTCACCAAGGCCCTTAATATTTTTTGCGTTGCCTTGATTTTTGATTATTTCTCCAATTCGTATTTTTGAATTATCCACAAGTCGCTTATAGATCGATAGACTTAAAGCTTTTCATTCTTCTAGTATTTCTGCCTAAGAAAATGATATCGGTGTACGCACTCTTGTGCTGATCTTCATATTCAGAATATCCCATAAAAGTTCAACTGAGTTTAGGTGGGTCTCTGGACCGGCGTTTCCAACACATTTATTTTATTTTACTGAAATCACTCCCGAACGATTAGAAATAATTTAATTTTAATATTTCTGCAATTAATATTTGCTTAATACCATTATAGCCTTCTTGTATGTTCTTGTTGAATATATGTATGTATCTAGAAAACTTTTATAAACACATTTTATAATATTTTTTGCTTTTTTCAATGAAAAACTTGAAGTTAAAAAAATCATTTTTATTATGGATTCCTATGGAAATCAGTGAAAAATTATACCACTAAGAAACCTGCTAACAAATACGTCATGATGATTATGGCTATTACCCTGAGTTGGAAATTTGACACAACCCAAAAAAGACAACCGAAATTTTTTTGCTTAGTTTGCTGTTTTTTAAGGCCAATTTTTGATTTGAATTAAGGACGCAATTCCCTACACCCATAATTTCTTGAAATCCTTGTGAATGTTATACAATGCTTTTAATTAATATTAATGAAGTTATAAAAGTCAGAAGCTGTTAATTAAAAGCTTTTACGACAAGCTTTTGATTTTTAATACCTTTAAAATGTTAATGGAAATAAAAGTTACTATTTATCATAAAACCTAATAAGCTTCAGAATTTCAATTATATAACATATCTTATATCGGTACTGAAAACTGCAATTACCAACGGCATTGCAAAGTAAAGGCTATTTGACCAAATGTTTAAATATGTAGCTATAAAGTGGATTACATTACAATCCATTGTTTAAAAAAATAAAATGTATTATTCCTATTTAAATAATAGTCGAATACGAATATTAATTAGCTCCTACAGTAAAAAAAATGAGCCGTATACTTTCATAATATATCAATTATGTATGTATATGAATTTTTATAACAATACAAACTCATTATTCCATAATTCTAATTACAATAATTGTATAGCTTTTATTGTTTTCTCTTATCGTTTGGTTTATTTCATTATAATGTATGTACATATTTAAATATTTGTTGTCCTGTGTATGTACACCACAAATAACAATAAACCATAATTTTTAATTATCCCTTCAACATAATGCAGCATAATATCAAAAAAATCGCATGTTCCAATTATTACGAGTGACATTTTCTACTTTTCACAATACTTTCCTGGACTCAAGCCGCTAATGACCAACTGTTGATTTTGAAACCACAATTAAATTTACCTCAACTTCAATATTTGGTTATCGAATTTAACTAATTTTGCCAAACAAATTTATTATCCGCATATCATACTAAATAAAGATTCCATATACATACAATGTTTTAAAAAAAAAAAATGTTTGTTGTTGTCATATCATAATTTATATATGCAAACCCTAGGCACAAAAAAATGTATTATACATATTTAGACTATGTATCTGATATATAAACTGGATAAGTTTATTTCGGGTAAAATAAATATTAAATTCCTCGACTTCAGTACCATCCGGCTACAGGCTAAAACCAAATATTTATTTTATTTAGGGTGGGTGCGTATTATCTACATGTTCCATAAAAATGTGTGCATTCCAGTTCTATTAAATAAATCAAAACATTTTTTTTTGTTATGTTTGAACGTTATATACAAAATTTATAAATAAATGTGATTATTATTCAAATAATAGAAATTCTATTAATTTTCATAAATAATAACAAAAATTTTGTTTTTATTATTTATTGGCAACAAAAGATTTTATGTTTAAATGGACAAATTTTTGGATATTTTGTTTAATATTTATGGTGGCGGGATACGATCTAGTAGGTCCAAAGAAACGAGACATTTGATAGTTGCCAAAATGTTTAGTATGAAGGAGGAGCGATTAATTATTTAGATTTGACCATTCGGGGCTAAATAACATTGACTGTTTGATTTTATTATGATCTAAAAAAAAACACAGAGCTTTTCAAAGTTGACAAAAGTGTTCCTTAATATTTAAGCTTCTAACATGTAAGTCTTAAAGAGATATATATCGCCTAAGCTTTTGCTTAATAAAATATTAACCAGCAGCCTAATTTGTCGTGTTATTAAAGAGATTAATGTAATTAATATTATTTTATTCTTAATATTTTTTTATCGTTGTAACATCGATCATGTTGTTATTGTCTCTTCTCTATCCAAATATTTGTAAGTGCTATGTAGTTGAGTAAGACAAGTACGTACATGAAATATTAACAAGTAAAAGTATGTTTAGACATGGATTGGAAACAATTTTCATGAAATGCGTTGACGGAATAAAAAATTTGAAGTTTGGAATTAGGAATTTGGAATTTGAAATTTGAGATTTAATATATAAAAGGTGTGTTTTTTTATTCAGGCCTGTTCGAGTTCGCGATAGCAATTTATCGAATTTAGTCAAATTAACAATAAATATTTCCATTTTTTTTAACTGGATAAGGTAGATCTAAATGTTTTCTTTATTTAACAATAAAAATTCACTCGACATGTTTGTTAGTTTTTACGTTACGCGGTTGTTCTGTATAATCTCTCCAATTGTAGAGATTATAAAGTACTAGGATAGCACAAGAAATCTAACAAAAATGTTCTATGGATTTTTCTTATTAAATATAGAATAAGTCTTGATCTACCATATCCAGTTAAAAAATTTGACAATATTCGATTTTAAATTGACTAAATTCGATAAAATGCTATCGCGAACTAGAACAACGCTAAATAAAAAAACGCACTAAAAATTTTAAATTTAAATCTGACATTCACAATTTTAAATTTAAATTTGAAATTTGAAATTTAGAATTTGAAATTTTGAATTTAAAATTTAGAATATCAAATTTTGGATTTTGGAATTTGGGATTTGTAATTTGAAAATTAAAATTTAGAATTTAGGATTTGAAATTTGGGATTTGAAATTTGGAATTGGAAATTTGGAATTTGAAATTTGAATTTTGGAATTTGGAATTTAAAATCTAAAATTTGAAATTTGAAGTTTGGAATTTAAAATTTGGAATTTGAATTTAAAGATTTAATATAGCGATTAATTATTTAGATTTGACCATTCGGGGCTAAATAACATTGACTGTTTGATTTTATTATGATCTAAAAAAAAACACAGAGCTTTTCAAAGTTGACAAAAGTGTTCCTTAATATTTAAGCTTCTAACATGTAAGTCTTAAAGAGATATATATCGCCTAAGCTTTTGCTTAATAAAATATTAACCAGCAGCCTAATTTGTCGTGTTATTAAAGAGATTAATGTAATTAATATTATTTTATTCTTAATATTTTTTTATCGTTGTAACATCGATCATGTTGTTATTGTCTCTTCTCTATCCAAATATTTGTAAGTGCTATGTAGTTGAGTAAGACAAGTACGTACATGAAATATTAACAAGTAAAAGTATGTTTAGACATGGATTGGAAACAATTTTCATGAAATGCGTTGACGGAATAAAAAATTTGAAGTTTGGAATTAGGAATTTGGAATTTGAAATTTGAGATTTAATATATAAAAGGTGTGTTTTTTTATTCAGGCCTGTTCGAGTTCGCGATAGCAATTTATCGAATTTAGTCAAATTAACAATAAATATTTCCATTTTTTTTAACTGGATAAGGTAGATCTAAATGTTTTCTTTATTTAACAATAAAAATTCACTCGACATGTTTGTTAGTTTTTACGTTACGCGGTTGTTCTGTATAATCTCTCCAATTGTAGAGATTATAAAGTACTAGGATAGCACAAGAAATCTAACAAAAATGTTCTATGGATTTTTCTTATTAAATATAGAATAAGTCTTGATCTACCATATCCAGTTAAAAAATTTGACAATATTCGATTTTAAATTGACTAAATTCGATAAAATGCTATCGCGAACTAGAACAACGCTAAATAAAAAAACGCACTAAAAATTTTAAATTTAAATCTGACATTCACAATTTTAAATTTAAATTTGAAATTTGAAATTTAGAATTTGAAATTTTGAATTTAAAATTTAGAATATCAAATTTTGGATTTTGGAATTTGGGATTTGTAATTTGAAAATTAAAATTTAGAATTTAGGATTTGAAATTTGGGATTTGAAATTTGGAATTGGAAATTTGGAATTTGAAATTTGAATTTTGGAATTTGGAATTTAAAATCTAAAATTTGAAATTTGAAGTTTGGAATTTAAAATTTGGAATTTGAATTTAAAGATTTAATATATTTGAAATTTAAATTTTAGAATTTGAAGTTTGGAATTTAGAATTGGAAATTAAGAATTTGTGATTTGAAGTTTGAAGTTTGAAATTTGGAATTTGTGATTTTGTCTTTTTTTTAACTTTTAATTTTATTTATTTAAAACTATTAATAATTAAAAAAAAATATTACATAAAATATAATAAAATAAATAAAACAATAATAATGTAATTAAATCTTGAATTATAATATTAATAATTTGCAATGTCGATTCCAAATGGATTTCCGGTCCTTTCAATTAAATCAACATTACAAAAAATTATCAAAAAATCCGTGATTCATTTCTCATTAGGAATACTAAAATAAGAGACTGTAGTTAGAAATAAGACTTTTATCACTATTTTTAAAGACCGGCATCACCTTAGAAATTTTTACGTGATTGGGATAAACACCAGTTTCGAAAATTTGACTAATTATTTCAGCAAGGATTACGAATATTATCTGGCCCACAACCCTTCTAACTATTTAGAGGGCAAATAACAAGACTTCCGCTGGATTAGTGGAGGTAAAACTATTGTATCAGGATTCGAACCCAATGTATTAAATTTATGAATATTTTTATCACTCCTAATTGCCACGCTCAGTGAAATACCGATATTGACAAAATAATCATTAAATGAGTTCACTATATCTGAGTTATTACTATACTTGTCAGCAATAACTACGATAGCTTAAATATCAGATTTGGAGTTATTTCTATTTAAAAGCTGATTTATATTTTTCCACAAGTTTTTCTGACTAACATTGCTAAACATATTTTCATAATATCGCCTTTTTGCTAAATACTTCTCAGATGATATTTTTTTATTCAAATTACAAAGTTGATTCCGGGTATCTAAGTTAGAATTTAATTTGTATTTCTTTAAAATTGGGTTGCTTCTTCAACTTAGCAACGACAATTTTAAAAGTTGTAAATTGTTCTATTAAATGATTGTAATTTTCAGTGATTAACTTAGGATCAATATGCACTACCAAAACCCGTTGACGTAAGAAAGTCGTCAAAACAATAATCAACTTTACTAAAATCAATAATCTTATGTTCTAATTTGTAAAAGATTGACGGAAAAATAAAGTAATGGTTACTAATATCTGAAAAAATGGTCGAATTATGAACAGAACTGATATTTGAGAAGCTGCAAACTACAATACATGACCAAGTATATTATTACTAATCGATCTAGTGAGAAACGTATTAGTAACAATCATTTCAAAACTCATTAAAATGTTTTTATAATCGAAAACTTTATCCACGCTGTAATTTATCAGAATATTTATACATATCACCAACAATAATTGTATCGGCCTTCGTTGCATCTAAACTATCCAAAAAACTTAAAAAATTATCAATATTTGAATTAGGCTATAAAAATCTATAGTAGTAGAATTGTAACCTGGAAACTCAAGACACAAAAAATGAAAGGGAAATTAACCAATTTGGAATTTGGAATTGAAAATTTGAAATTTGAGATTTGGTGTTGAAAGTTTGAAATGTGGAATTTGAGGTTTCAATTTTGAAATTTAAAATTTGAAATTTAGAATTTGGAATGTGGCATTTGAAATTTGAAATTTGAAATTTGAAATTTTTAATTGGGAATTTGAGATTTGGAGTTTGAAATTTGAAATTTCGAATTTAAGATTTAACATTTAAAATTTAAAATTTAATATTTAGAATATGAAATTTTCGATTTTAAACTTAAGATTTAGAATTGGGAATTTGAAATTTGGAATTTAAAATTTGCAATTTCACTTTTAAGATTTAAGATTTAACATTAGGAATTTGAAATTTGGAATTTCTGGTGGATACTAAACCACTCTAAGCCATTTGTATACGAAGTCCCCTATGATTTTGTAGTAAGCCTATACGTTTCACTTATTTGTGCCAACTTTAAAAATCCTAAGCCGGGGATAGGGCATTGAATTATCAAAAATTGCGAGATATTGGATGTTGTATAAGAATTTCAAACAACTGGTGAATACTAAACTACTGTGATGCCACTATGATGTTGTATTAATCCATCATGTTTGATACATTTTTACAAATGTTTTGTATTCTAATCCGTCAATAGTTAATTATTGAAAAATGGTAGATGCTGCATGTTGTAGAGGAATTTGGAAATTCTGGTGAATACTAAATTATTCTAGGTATTATTTGTACGTGATGGCCACCACGATTTTGTAGTAGACCTATATGTTTCACACGTTTGTAATATCTTTAAAAATTCGAAGCAAGCGATAGGGTATCGAAATATTAAAAATTGCCGGATAATTGATTTTGTATAAGAATTTGTAAAATTCTGGTCAATACTAAACTACTCTAGGCAATTTGTGCGGAAAGGACACTATGATTTTGAAGTACGCCGTTATTTTTCTAGCATTTATGCCAACTTTTCTAAGCTAATTTAGGTAAAACAATTTTAGATTTTGCTCACTCAACCAATTTCTTCAAGTCAGTAAAAAAATTTAAAATTTCTGTGTTGTTTTGCTATATGCTTTAATTATTTCAAAGATTGATTTGGTCGTGTTTTTAATATTTTTCACACAGGTATAATAATATATCGTGGAAAAATTGTATTCGATGCAGCATTTAGTATTAAGTACGAGTACTGTTGTAGGATCCACCACTTCACATCTTTCAATCAGTCGCTTCTCGAGCTTGCGTTGTGACCGCGTCTTTCTCAAAACTGTATGTTTTACAAAGGACTGCAATTACAGGCGCAAAGCAAACCTCTGTTGACTTAGTTATCCATGATTTCGATATTTACATTGGGGATAAGACCCTGGGATATTATTTTCTACAATAAACCAATCCACATCAAATTTCAAATATTGGTGAATAAAAACTTATAGCAGTTCGTTTATCTATTTGTGTTACTTTATAGGAACACCATAAATATGGCACCCCATGATATTTATGGTAATGCCCATGATAAACGTGGCAATAAAATTTAATAAATAAATTTACACCAAAATAAAATTTAGAGTTGTATGTACGTTTCCGCACCAAAAATTTTAACTCATAACTAAAATGAGGTGTTCTGGATAATTGTCATGGGGTTGTTGCTGTTAAGAGGGGTTATAGAAATCTCCATTTTTTGAAGCTTAAAGCTAGCATATTTCTCAAACCCAAGAGATGTGCTGTACAATTTCTCAAACCCATCCCAACATGTTAAGACTTTATTTAAGTTGAGTTATAAAAAATAATTAAAAAGCTAATTAAAATTAAGAAGCTTTAAGCTCAAATAATTAATTCATATTTTCTTTCGTATAACTTTTTGATGGATAGCACTGAATGATTACAAAATCTCAGAATAAAATTTTAATTTTTATGTACCTGATTGAATTCCAAAATATAGTTAGATTACTTTAAAAATTAAACATTTATTGGTCTTTAATTAAAGTTTTAAAATTTAATTTGAAATACTGGCTAAACATTTTACGAAAGATCCCAAAAGCGTTTGGTTGATTTTTGTGAAGATCAGATTTTAAACTTGCTCATCTGGCATCATTATTAAATTAACAATAAGTGAAAATTTAAAACTTTTTAAAATAAGCTTAAATTTTTTTTTTTTTTTTTAATTATTAAAATATTATTAAGCCAATATTTTCTGTTTTTGTTAAACTGATTGAAATATTAAAATAATAAATTTATTTGTAATTTTTGCTCTTTGCTTTTTATAGACAAACTTAGATTTAAACTACATTAAAAAATGTAGAGTTAGCTCCATTAAAGTTCCCTCCCACTAACACATTTTCGGCCCACTATGACCTTACAAAGTGATATACTCTAACATATTTAAAATTGTGACGAATTTATATGTCACTATTTGGAAGCTGGTTGTTCGCCACTTAGAATATAAAAAATCATTATAAAAAGAAATATTTGTAATATAATTAAGCTTCTTAGTACACGAGAAAAAATAACTGGGATGGGCTGATGAAAACAATTAAATTTCTTAATATTTTTTTATTTTGATTTCGTACATACCTATATGTTAAAGCAAAAATTGGGATGGGTTGGGATAGTATTTCCTGATGCACATTTGAATTTTTTCTAGGATGAAAACTGGGATAACTTCACATATTTAAATCGTCTTAAACAGTAATCTAGAAAGTATCGAAAAATCTCGAAACGAAGCAGCATAGTCGTTGGAATTCGTAATATGGATTAAATCAAAATTGTTTCGATGGTATCGAAAAATCTCAAATATTCTAGAAAAATGTCATCTAAGTAACTTAATATCCTACAAATATATACATATTAACTGTATCTGTATATAAACACAATTCTACGCAAATTGTGGGGGCGGGGGGAGGGGGGGGGGGGGCTTAAAAAAAATTCTCGATAGACGACTAATGCTGAACAAGATGGAACTAACCACGTTGCAAATTTCAAGGAATGTCGAAGAACATGAGAAATTTTAAAAAGCTAGATTTATCTTACAGACTATACAATAATCTGAATATTTATCCTGATACACTTTCGAATATTCTAGAAACACTCGGATAAACATAAAATTATTGAATAATCTTGGAAGACGAATGAATCAATAAGAATTTCCAATAATCTCAAAAATGCCATGCAGTCTTTGCAAAACCTTGAATTTTCTTTAAAATATGACAGTGACGAATAGCTTCAGTATTAACCAGTGATGCGGGACGTCAGCAAATCTCAGCGTCAACAATAATATTTGACGCGTCGACAATAATCGTTGATGTATCGACAATAATAGTTGACGTGTCGACGCATATCTGATGTTAACCTACAGCCGAACGCTATTTAAATTTGGAAATCTAGATAAATCCACAAATCTTGAAATTCGAGTATACCTTCTCTGTCAGATAATTTAATTCTTCGTAATCTTTTCCACAAAATTTAATAAATAGTTCAGTATACATTTTATACTCGGTATTTTATACTCATTTTATACTGTCTATCTTAACGTAACAGTACGCATATGAGAAATATTTTGTGATGATAAGATAGTGTTTAGTTACTTTTTTTCTAAGATCAGATCGACAAATAATCTTTAACTGAACAATTTTGGTTGAGAACGACATACCATATTACAAAGTTGTGAGACCTGGACGATCGGCAAAAATAAGGGAGTACTTTTGTGTTGGTGGAATAGCTTCTAGTTAATACATTATGTATGTGGCCAGTTTACAAAATTTCTAGAATCAGATACAAAGAATTTTTGTTTAACTAACTTTTAGTGAAAACGATATGGCATCAAACAAAGTTGTAGGACCCTGTCGATCCGCAAAATGTAAGAGACATTTTTGTATGCTAACATTGCATCTAGTTACTTTTATATGGTAAGTGGCAACCGAAAAATTTTGTAGGATAAGATGTACAGAATTTTACATTTAAACAACTTTTGTTGAGAACGATATGTCATCAAACAAAGTTGTTAGCTCCTGACGATCCGCAAAAAAGGTAAGTATTTTTTTAATGCTGAAGTAGGGTCAAGTTACTTTATTATGTAGGTTGCCAATTGGCAAAACCTCTAAGAGAAGATCTACAGAACTTTTTTATCAAATCAATTTTTACTGGGAACTTATAAGCCCCTGAAGATCCGCAAAAATAAGGGAGATATTTTGGATGCTAAGGTAGCTTCCGTTTGTGTTATTTTATGAATTGCGACATGTAAAATCTCTATAGATCTCTATAAAATCTCTTTGGTGCTTTTTTCTTTAAAAATTAAAACAATTAAAATTCTTACCCAAACATTTTTTAAATATTCCATTATTAAGTTCCATTTAAATACAGAACTGAAATAACAACCTTGATATTTCTATACAGAAGCTTGACGTCAAATTTACTTATAAGCATTAAGAAAAGTATCGATTGTCTTTATTTCCGCTGGATTGAAACAATTCTCTACAATTGGCGGACAAATTGATTTTTAATACTAAATCGTTAACAGTTAATTGCGTAGAAATTAGATAATTAAATCAAATATATCTTAAGTTAAAAGCTTCTTTACTTAAAAGTTCCTAATTTAAAAACTTTACATACATTTAGTTTCGAAGAGCAACATTTCAATTAAAATTCATTTGTTTAAAATATTTTAAGAAAGTCTGTTAAATTTATGTTAGCTTTCAACTTAATTTTAAGCTCGAGCTCAATATTGTGTATATGTCAAATTAGAGCAAACATTTTTAAATGCCTATTCTGTAAGTTAGTTAAAGCTAAACCAGAACTTTAATTTTGAATCACTTCGATTTGGTTGAGTAGAAAGTTAACATTAGTCGATTTGGTTCATGTAAATTTACAAATTTGCTTGCAGTTGAGATTATTGAGCTTTTTAATAGATGTTACAAATTATATTAAAAACTAGCAGATGAACTTACACAGTATGCCTTTAAACCACAAAATGGAAACTACAAAATTTTATTTAAGCTTTAAACTACAAAATTTTTTTTAAGCTTTGCTATACATTTTTTTTTAATTTAAGAGTCTTGAATCAAATGCTTAAAACATTGTTTTCTAATTTAACAAATAGAATATTTCGAATTTAAAGCACCAATGTTAAATATTAATAATTCCTTTTGGAGCTTAAATAATACTTAACAAGAGTTATTTTAAAAATATTTGCCTTGCTTCAAATAAACTATTGTTTTTTAAATGAAAAACTTACGAAGGCTAAATGAACTTTATGCAATTTTAGGTAAAAACTTTCTCCAGTAAGAGTAGTTACTTATTTTGAAAATTTATTTAATTTAAAGGTTCACAAGACATCAAAAATTGAAGCACAACTTAGTGTGACTAAATTTAACCGCTTATACATAGTTCTAATTTTTTTAAGTGATTCAATTATTAACATTTTTTTAGGAAATTTCTACTAAATCTTGTTTTCGGAAGCGCGGTCACATTCATTTTACAGCAAGTAGCTCATACAATTTTATTTATAAATCAATTTACATTTTGTAATTTTTGGCCTTTTCTCATTCTCCATTTGTTGCTATGTTTTAGACAAGATACATTTTAGAAAGCTTTGGCTTGACTAGCAAACTCGTCTCTACACAGCAATATTAGTCGTTGGGAAGTGCAGCTAAAAACTTAGGCAAGAGAGGGAGCATACAAGGATTGCACAACTTTAAATTAATCAACAGGTTTAAATAAATGCTGCCTTAAGTGTAAATTGATAATGATTTGAAGAAAATTATTTTGACAGTTTTATTTATAAATTTATTTGTTCCAGTATTATGCGTCTATGCCTTTTTTTAAAATTGTGTACACGGAAATGTCATCAATAGTGTAGACAATATTTGTAGACAAAGCCACATCATTTCTCAGGGGTAAAAAGAAAACGCGAAAAATAATAGAGACAATTTAATTGTTAATTTTAAGGTTATAGTACTCTCTTTTATTTGTATACCGACATTTCGATGGCAATCATAATAAGGGAAAATTGAGGCCTCAATTGTTAAATTTGTTCAGTTAAATATTTAGAAAAGAAACATAATCTTAAACAAAAAACAGAGGCTTGCACTGAATTTGCAATATTAGCAAGAAAGACAGAACTACCATCCACAAATCTTCAATAGAAAACAGGTTTAACCGAAAATGCTTTACAGTCCTATTACCTTAGCCATATCATTTTTGACGCCAAACAAAAGTCAAGTTTTTACATTCCTTTTATAAACATTAGATGGCTGGTATCAAAAACATCGTTTATCACTGTGTTTTTACGACAATAGTCATTTCAAGTAACAACTAGCACAGCTTCTCCTCCCTCGAAAATATATCAGGACAATAATGTCGCACACTCGAAAACTGTTGATAGTAATATTTTTTAATTTCGCAAGAACTAGACGGCGAAATTTTTTAGTAATTTTTGAAAAAGGTGAGGAAAAATTAATTGCATCAAGTTTTTCTGTTGCGAAATTACCAAAAAAGGTACTGTCGACAGTTTTCGCATACTCGACCGTTGTCATAAAAAATTAGTCCAATACAATGATTTTCATAGTAGCCCTCTAGGGTTTATAGGAGGAATATTTAAACTTGATTGTCTCTATGTCATAAAATTAGCTATTTTGAGGCTAAGTGAACACTAGCGTTTGAAGCATCTTCCATTAAAACTGAATTTAATATGATTAAGGACGCCTCTCAGGCTAAGTATTTTGGCACAGGAAGGCTATTAGCAAATTTGGGACCATCCGTGAACGTACCAGATCATAAACATTCAATAATAAAGCAAGACACTGAGGGCTGACAAGTTTAAAAACATTTTTAATAGCCGTGTTCGAGATTCCATCGTAGCCTAGAGATTTAGTAGGTGCAAAAAATAAAATTGATTTCCTCTACATTGATTGGTTGAAGTAAAACCTAATAGATAGGTCTTTATTAATAGTAGATGATTTGTGGTGGCCATCATATTAGCTCGACCCTCAACAAACTAGTTATCGATTTTAAAGTGAAGCCAAATACTAAAAATTGATTAGTGAATTTTCAATGGTCACTGACAGGCCATCGGAGAGATATCTCTGACGTGACTTTTAAGGAGACATCCACTAAACAATCTTTTGATATGAAAAAGTTTGTTTATTTTAGAGGCGTGATTTAAGCTGTAGTTTTATCTACATAATATGTTATAATGCTACGTTTTTACTAACATATCCAAATATTTTGTCAATTGTCATTAATTTCACTTTTAATTCTTTCCCATTATTATATACAATTTATGGCTAGTGTGCCATACAAAAGGAAACAAACCCCGTTCGTTAATTTCTCGTAACTTTAAAAAATTTCTTTACTCAACCGCGTTAAAACTTCATTAATAAAACTTGATTGAGTTCAGAGTAACCTTGCTCTTCATTTATGAAATGAAAAATCTTTGTGCTGATTTTTTAGTATGTCTAATAGCACTAAATGGCCAAAAAAAAACAAGTACATGGGAGAAAATCCAAAAAGAAATATTCGACGGCCATTTTGAAAAGGAAGAAATAAAAGATGGCGCTATTTTTATAATTATTTTATAATCTCTATTCATCTATTTTTAAAATTAGCCTAATTTTAAAATTTTCGGATAATTAATTTTTTTCCTCTAGCGATAAATACAACACCAAGTGCATGATTTTTTAAATAATTGACACCCTGTATCTTAAAAAACAACAACAAAATAATTTTCCATGAATATTTTGTTTAACCTGGGGGGCTATTTGTGAATTCGATTCGAACGTGTCTGACTCTTCGATTTATAAGATTCCTATTTGATTTAAATAAGAAGCGAACGAATCTGATTCAATTCAGTACTACACATAAAATTAACTACACGTAAAATTAAAACATAACTTCTAAAAAATTGTGATTTTACGTATTTTTCACCCTATTTATGTGTATAGGTTAAAGTTGCTACCGTCTTCAATTATTGGAGACAAGCTAGCTTTTAAAATAAAGCCAATGGAATTGTTCTCTATGTATGTCTTTACGGTGTTTCTATAAGAGACCGAATATAAAATTAATTCGAAATGTTCTTAATTGAAAATTGATCTGACCACGGCACGAAATTCAACGTATTACTGACTATCAGACTGCACTTCTAGTAATATTCTTATATTAGTTAAAATTGAGTAGAATATTACTAGGTTCTGATTAATTTACTAGAAATTCTTTGTACATGCAAACTGGACTTATCTTATATTTAATTTAATTTATCTAGAATTTTACTAAATTTCAGGTAACTACATTAAATATAAATCGTTTCAAAAATGCAATTGGAATTAAAGTAATGTTTATTTTTACTAGAAATCTGGTAAACTGAACCGATTGAAGTGGGGTTGGTGGCAATCAACTCCCTAGGCTTGCCCCATTTCGCCAATACCAAATTCGAAAAAATTTGCCAGCAAATGTTTTTCAAAATTTTTTTGGGTAAAATTAACAAAATTTGTTCTTTATTTTTAGTTTGACGATTTTTTTATTGTGGTGAATTTTTTTTAGTGAGACGACTTTTTTTAGTGACGAGTTTTTTTAAGTGAGACAACTTTTAATAGTTTGACTGCCAGCCAAAGGTAGAGAGATATTTTCCATAGCAAATTTGCCATTCGTGACGTTCATTTTAATACTTTTACTAAATTGGTGTTAACATGACACCAAAATGTTTACCGATGCAATGCGCGAATAAGGTTTCGTTTCCCTGGTTTCATTTTGCCCCATATCGTTCAAACCTCCCGTTGGAGCAAAATATCGTACAAGCCTCCTGTTGGAGAAAACTTTCATTCGGATTGCTTTCGTAACTTAGAAGTGAAGACGCGGCGAGAACTTGATCATAATTGGCCGACGACAGAGACAACAATTCCAGAGGAATTCAAATACGAATTAATGGACCAGACATGCGTTACCTGTGCAGCTGAGTTTTTTAAACTGGAAAGAAATACGCATAATTTGTATACCAAGTGCTGCCTTAATAGAAAAGTCGCCTTGCCTGAGCTGGGCCTAGAAGAGACTAAAAACTTCAAAGATAATATCCGAAGTTATAATAGTTCACTGGGCGAACCTCAATGGTTGTAAAAGTAGAAATGCCTCTTGGCAACGGCCCTTATTGTTATCGCATTTACGGACAGGTGTATCATGCTGTTAGTTCACTCTATCCTACTGACAAGGATCCCAGTTACGGCCACCTATACATTCTGGATTCTTCCGAAGCTGTCGATGCGCGAGTTGGGAAAATCCAAAGTGTCTACCAGATTTACTATTGAAGCTAGATATTATCATTCGAGAAATATATACCTACGCACAAGCATTCAGAAATATGGCTGAAGTTGAAACAGAGGAAGTTGAAAAAGATAAAGCAGAAGGGAGAGAAGCCCGTGAGGTCCGTATGTATTTTAAAAGCGACGAAAGCAAGGACCAAATACATTACAACGCACCCACTGGGAATGGTTACTCGGATATCGCAGCAGTTTTCGTTGGAGACAATAGTGAACCTCCTCAATATCGTGATATTTGTACTCAGCCAGAACTGCGACCCAATGAGTTGTCCACTTCTTTATCCAAATGGTGAAACAGGGTGGACCATAATTATGGAACATGGAGGAGCGAGAACAAATAATAAGGGATAAAGTGATGGTTCTGCAATTCTACGCCTATAGGTAATACAAATTGGAACCTAAGATATTTGAAACTGAATTCAGCAAGCGATTTAACCAATTTTCAGACTTGCCATTCGTGATGGCTTTAGCTTGCTCCACACCAGTGACAAATTGTTTCAGCAATATGTGGTGAATGCCTACTGCACCGTTGAAGCAACCAGACTGCAATTTATTCGTTGAAATCAAAGCTTACTCACAGACGGAAATGAAGAGCCAGGGAATTTGGTCATACTCCCATCATCGTTGAATTGTGGTCCTAGAGCTCAGCAATAATGGTACCAAGACTCAATGACCTTAGCGAGGAAGTTTGGTAAACCAGATTTGTTCATCACGATAACTTGCAACCCACTATGGGATGAAATTACCAAAAGCATCGAACCATATCAACTAGCACAAAACCGGTCAAATGTCGTCGCACGAGTCTTTAAAATGAAACTTCAGGAGTTGCTGAAAGACCTTACTGTAAGGCACGTTTTTGGTGTCCCCACTGCCTACATGTATAGTATTGAGTTCCAAAAGCGTGGACTTCCTCATGTCCACATACTGTTGACACTGGCAGCAGAAGATAAAATTTGAGACAAGGAAGACATTGACTAGGTCATTTCTGCCGAATTTCCATTAGAAAATGGTGGATCGTTCCCTATTATCCATATTTGAGTTCAAAGTACAATGAACACATCAACGTCGAAGTCCGCTCATCAATCAAGAGTGTCACGTATATCTACAAATACATATATAAGGGACACGACTGCGCCAGTATTCAATTTGACACACATTCAAATGGAAACGGAGAGCTGGTTTGGGACGAAGTGAAAACATTTTTTGAAGCAAGATACGTAAGTGGTCCAGAGGCAATGTGGCACCTTTTGGAAGGGAAAATGCACAAAAAGTCCCACACCGTGATCAATTTATCGGTACACCTAAAGAATATGCAAACAGTGTATTTTCGCTAAGATCAGATTGATGAAGCTGTGCTCAGGAATGCTGATAAAAAAACAATGCTGACGGCTTACTTCGAGTTGAATGAAAAAGATCCTGCTGCACGGGAATACTACTATCACGCCCTCCTAACTCACTACGTATATCACAGCAAGGGAGGTTACTATACACCCCGCGTGAGAGAAGCAGGCTCTGTTATCGAAATAATGGCAATCGTCAGTCCTAAGGACGAACAACTAACGCTTTTACTTGAGACTTCTTCTACTGAACGTAAAAGGTGCAACAAGCTATGACAACCTGAAGAAAGTTAACTGTAAGAACATTGCAGTAAAAGAATGTGGTTCTTTCAAAGAAGCAGCTATAGAACTTGGACTCCTTGAAGACGATTCAGAATACTAAAGAAGCTTGGACGACGCCTCTCTACTTGCAATGTCAATCTAAATCAGAAATCTATATGCTACAATATGTGACTTTTGTCAACCAAAAAATCCTGTGGCCCTGTGGCAAAAGTTCGAAAACTTCATGATAGAGGATAAAAATCACTTCATGATAAAAATGTTGTTGCCGTGAGGGAATTGTTGAATGTTGAAGCCGAAAAGCAGCTAGGGGAAGACTGCTACAGCAAATTAACTGACACTCAGAGTAAGATAATCGACACGATTTTGATGGCTATCAAAGGGACTGGGATCGAAACTGTGTTCTTTCTTGAAGGTTAATATTTCTATGTGATGAGGATAATTGTGATCGAGCTAATCCTTTGATTTTGATTTTAGGACCAGCAGCTACTGCCCATTCTACTTTCAAGATTCCGAACCCAGTGACTGAGACGTCCGTTTGTCGAATCAAGGGAGACTCTTTGGAAGCAAAGAAAATTCAGAATTCTAAACTTATAATCTGGGATGAGGCACTCAGGATGCCGTCACAATGCTTTCTCACCGTGAACACACTTCTGCAGGATTTAACGGGGTATACAAAACTCTACGGTGGACAAATTTGCGTCTTTGGGGGAGATTTCATACAGTTGCTACTCTTTATACCACGAGGATCGCGAGGTTTGTTCGTCTCCAGCTGCTTGAATCAGAAGGCAAACCTTTAGAGTCAATTCAAAGTATATCGACTGAAAGAAAAATGCGGACAGGTCCAAATGAAAATGAATTTTGTTCATGGAAATTGGGAAATGGAGATCTAGGCGATATCGTTGAGATTCCGACAAGATGCTACATTAAAAACGGGGATCCAGTCCAAGTTTTGTATTCAGATGTGACTCATTCTGGTGAAAGTTCAGATTTCGGAAAAGCAGTTTTATGTTCGACCAATCAAAAGGCATTGGAGTTGAACGACAAAGTTTTGGAGATCTTGAAAGAAAATTGCAAGGAATATAGGAGCATTGACAGCACAGAAGAGGCTGATGAATTTGGCCATATCCGATGGAATTTCTGATTAGCTTAACACCCATGGGTATGCCACCTCATCGTCTTAGACTGAGGATTGGAGCAGTTATAATGGCTCTAAGTAATTTAAACGCGAAACTTGGACTTTGTAACGGCACTAGATTGGCAGTTACAAGAACGATGGATTTTATCTTAGATGCCAAAGTTATTACTGAAGAAAAATTCGTGGGGAGCACAGTTTTGATTCCACGAATTTGCCTTTTGCCATCTGATGCGAACCATCCTTTTCAGCTCCGAAGGAAGCAGTTCCCGGTCAGACTTTCTTATGCGATGGCCATTAATAAGGCCCAGGGCTAGACGTTTAATAAGATATATTTGAATTACCCCAAGCCGGTTTTCACCCATGGGCAACTTTACGTTGCATTTTCGAGAGTCCGTAAATTTGACGCCGTCAAAGTTTATGGTGAGAGGTATACTAAAAATGTAGTTTATCAAGAAGTATTATTGTAAATATGTATTGTAAATTTCTGCAGTTTCTGCTCAATTAATATCCTTATTTATTTGTTAATTGACTGTTCTCATTGACTATGCACCATTCATCCGTTATAGTACCTATGCATCTTTTGCATACTAAAAAAAATAATGCAATATAAGTAATCAATATCTAAATGTCATATAAAAGAAGACGGCATAAACATAGAGTGGGAAAAAATCATGAGTTAGTTAAAAAAGTCGTCACTGTTCTGTTCCTATTTATGGTTTTTGCTAGCGCCACTACTTTTCGTAAACGTTTTTTTAGATATTTTTAATTTAAGCCTCACTGCGCAATCTTTACTAAAAACAAGAAATTCTCACACCCTTTAGGTGCTAAAAATTCAATTGTTTAGCTCAATATACAGCATCAGTACATTGGTAGCCAATAAGTACATTTTTGGTCATTTTTAAAATGTGCAAACAAGCAACAAATTACAGTTACCGAAATTAAATTTTTAATTTAGCAAATCTAGCGATTTTGACAGTACGATCTCCTATGTTGCAACTATCAAGTAGTAGCAGTTATCGAGTGTTGTAATAAGTGAGTTTATTCTGTTGTTGTATAAGTTAAATATATTAAGGTAAATGTTGTGGTCTTTCGCCTATTTCTGTTGATAAAGCCTACAAAGTGGACAGGGGCTAATTTCTTATATATTTAATGATGAAAATCATATATGTACATACGTAATAAATCAAAACGTTGACAATTTTTGCTGCCAGGAATTGTTACGCATTGTCTACATTGTCGACGGAATTTTTCTAAATTGTCTACACGAGTAGACAAATGATTAATCACTTCATTTAGACTATGCGGCACAACACTGGCTTGTTCCATAGAGCTTTAGCTAGGTTTAAAAAACAAATCAAATTAATCAAAACAAGTTATAATGCCGCACCCACTTCAATTTGAAATATTCCTATCCTCCGTATTTTTTGCACAAAAATTTAATTCACTTCCGCCAGCATTATTAAATAACGGAATATAATAAAAAAAATTATAATTTAATAAACAATATAATAACAATAAATTTAATACGATTTTGTCTATAAATATTGTATATTTTAGTATGATGCTAATATACGGATAGAATTTTCAATTGCCATATAATATACAAGATATGGATATCCGAACATTGTTGTTAGTGTTTAATAAAAATTTAAATTCGCTTATTTAATATATTCCATGACAGCCTAAATCTCGTATTATCATAATTTTAATTTTAAATCCAAGATTGGTTTGTATATTTTGTATATAGATAAAATTTATCGACATATTTATGCGGCTTTTTATGAAGAGACAACCGCATAGTACATTTTTAGAAATTCATCCATTTATATAATTTTCACAAAATAGCTAGCTTCAAAATGTAATATTGTGATAGATTTTTTTGCGCTATTATACGACATTTCAGTTTTACACAATAAATTGAATGAGCTTTCAAATTTATTAGTTTTTTTTATGCTGTAATGAATAGATAAATTTAATTAAAAATCATATTTAAAAGCCAGCATCGCGATACATAAATGGTAACAACAACAACAACAAAAATTTGTTGTGGTTAAAAATGTTTTGCCTATTTTTTGCGGTCTTCAGTATATACTCTATACCATCATAAACTTTGTGTTTCATTTAACTTTATTTGTACAAGTATATACATACATATCTATGCTCGACATTATTACATTGGCAACATACATTTTTGATGAACTTTATTTAAATAACATTTTTTTTTTCTTTTTTATTAAAGGGTTTCATCAAAATATATAAACAATTTTTCCCTCAAGGCGATCCAAGCAAATTTGCATCTTTAGTGTTTCGGGTATTTGATGAAAATAATGTAAGTACCTAGTATAACAAATTGTGTTTATTATTAAATTTTTTTATTATTTACGGTATTGATTCTAGACGTATTCCATTTCCAGAATAATTTCGTTTCAGTAAACAAAATCACTTTACAAAATCAATACCGACCATCTCAGCTCATTTTCTTTACAAATAAATTATGAGTAAAATTTAGGGCAGCAAAAAGTTAGAATATTCATAAACCTACCTATATACCTGCGTGCCTTTTGTGAAGGTATAAAATTAAAAAAAATTGCGATAAGAATATAAATTTACCATTTGCTCCCTCCACTACTCTAAACAATTCCGCACGTAAGATGAAAAATCATTATCTAGATAGGAAAATCATTAAATTTATGACAACACAACAGAATATTATAGATTGACAGATTTGTACAATATACACTCAAGATTAATTATACATTGTTCGCTTTAAGTGCGTGTAGTTAAAAGGCGTGCGCGCGATTTTCTTCCGAATTTTATCTTCTTGAGCCCTAAATTTTAATGATACAAGATTTTCATTTTTTATTTTAATTAAAACGAAATCCTATTCCAATTTATTACTGGGATTATTTATTTTCATTGTTGTTGTTATTTATTTTCAGGATGGTTCAATAGAATTTGAAGAGTTTATTAGAGCATTATCAATCACATCAAGAGGAAATCTCGATGAAAAATTACATTGTAAGTAAACAGAGTTTTTATGTTTGTTTTGTTTTATTTTGTTATTTATGTTGTTGTGAAAATTAATTGTTTTGAGAGATGGTATGTATACGCTTTGAATGTTGTTGTTTCCTATTTAATTGTTGGGTAATAAAACTTATCTGTAAGAATGCTAGCGTTTTGATATTGTTTTTAAAGACAATTTACATTTATGTATTGTACCTTAAACAAATTTCGCTTGTTCATAAGATCATGGCTGAGATTTGTTGATAAACATTTAAAAGTGCTTGCCACTTAAGACGACACAAATGAATAGAAACTTGTATTCGTTTCACAATAAAAAAATGTTTGTAAGGAAACTTGAATAATTAAAAGTTCGTTTTGAACATTTAAATGAATATTAAAACATTAAAATTTAATTGGCTTGTTTCTAATTCTTTTGAAAACGAAGTTCATATATTTGGTAAATTAAAAACATTCAGAATATTCATTTACAAATAAATACTTTGGATTTGAATTTTTGGGTTAAAATTAAGGGCTATCTGATAAAAACAAGGTTCATACACAGCTATCAAATAAACGAAAAATCTCTACCCGTTTCGTATAAAAGTGTTGCTTAAAATGTTATCTAAATTATAAAAAAAATATTTAAAGATTTAAAAATAAGTAAAATGGATAACATTGGCAAAATATTGTAAGTGGTATAGGTCAACACAATCGGAATATGGTAACAGAGTACAAATTTTTTGCCACGATTTTTTGGAATGTCTCAAAATGTGATTTCCCACAAATATCGAATTTTTCTTAAAATACTGAGTTACTAATCAGGAGATTTAAAAGCAAAATCTCAAAATATTTGCAAATGTCAAAATTTATTATTAGTGGTATGGGCCACAGCACTTGGCATTTGGAAGCAGAGTACACATTTTGGGCCTAGAATTTTTGGGATGTATCAAAACGTGATTTCCCAAAAATATCAAATTTTTCTAAGAAATCTTAGTTAGTAATCAGGCTATATAAACGCATGATCTCAAAATATTTGCAAATGTCAAAATTTATTATTAGTGGTATGGGCCATAGCAATGGGAATATAGAAGCAGAGTACACATTTTGGCCCAGAATTTTTGGGATGTATCAAAACGTGATTTTCTAAAAATTTCACATTATTCTAAGAAATCTTAGTTAGTAATCAGGCTATTTAAACGCAAAATCTCAAAATATTTGCAAATGTCAAAATTTATTATTAGTGGTATGGGCCACAGCACTTGGCATTTGAAGCAGAGTACACATTTTGGGCCTAGAATTTTTGGGATGTATCGAAACGTGATTTCCCACAAATATCAAATTTTTCTATGAAATCTTTGTTAGTAATCAGACTAATTAAACTCAAAATCTCAAAATATTTGCAAATGTCAACATTTATTATTAGTGGTGTGGGCCACAGCACTTGGCATTTGGAAGTAGAGTACACATTTTGGGCCTAGAATTTTTGGGATGTATCGAAACGTGATTTCCCACAAATATCAAATTTTTCTATGAAATCTTTGTTAGTAATCAGACTAATTAAACTCAAAATCTCAAAATATTTGCAAATGTCAAAATTTATTATTAGTGGTATGGGCCACAGCACTTGGCATTTGGAAGTAGAGTACACATTTTGGGCCTAGAATTTTTGGGATGTATCAAAACGTGATTTCCCATAAATATCAAATTTATCTATGAAATCTTAGTTAGTAATCAGGCTAATTAAACACAAAATCTCAAAATATTTGCAAATGTCAAAATTTATTATTAGTGGTATGGGCCACAGCACTTGGCATTTGGAAGCAGAGTACACATTTTGGGCCTAGAATTTTGGGATGTATCAAAACGTGATTTCCCACAAATATCAAATTTATCTATGAAATCTTAGTTAGTAATCAGGCTAATTAAACACAAAATCTCAAAATATTTGCAAATGTCAAAATTTATTATTAGTGGTATGGGCCACAGCACTTGGCATTTGGAAGCAGAGTACAAATTTTGGGCGTAGAATTTGTGGAATGTATCGAAGAGTGATTTCTCACAAATATCAAATTTTTCTATGAAATCTTTGTTAGTAATCAGGTTAATTAAACTCAAAATCTCAAAGTATTTGCAAATGTCAAAATTTATTATTAGTGGTATAGGCCACAGCAATCGGAATGCGGGAGCAGAGTGCACATTTTTGGCCCAGAATTTTTGGGATGTATCAAAACCGATATTTCCAAAAAATATCAAATTTTTCTATGAAATCTTTGTTAGTAATCAGGCTAATTAAACGAAAAATCTCAAACTATTTGCAAATGTCAAAATTTATTATTAGTCTTATGGGCCATCACAATAGGAATTTGGAAGCATAGTATACATTTTGGGCCCAGAATTTTTGGGATGTATCAAAACGTGATTTTCCATAAATATCAAATTTATCTATGAAATCTTAGTTAGTAATCAGGCTAATTAAACACAAAATCTCAAAATATTTGCAAATGTCAAAATTTATTATTAGTGGTATGGGCCACAGCACTTGGCATTTGGAAGCAGAGTACACATTTTGGGCCTAGAATTTTTGGATGTATCAAAACGTGATTTCCCATAAATATCAAATTTATCTATTAAATCTTAGTTAGTAATCAGGCTAATTAAACACAAAATCTCAAAATATTTGCAAATGTCAAAATTTATTATTAGTGGTATGGGCCACAGCACTTGGCATTTGAAAGCAGAGTACACATTTTGGGCCTAGAATTTTTGGGATGTATCGAAACGTGATTTCCCACAAATATCAAATTTTTCTATGAAATCTTTGTTAGTAATCAGACTAATTAAACTCAAATCTCAAAATATTTGCAAATGTCAAAATTTATTATTAGTGGTATGGGCCACAGCACTTGGCATTGGAAGCAGAGTACACATTTTGGGACTAGAATTTTTGGGATGTATCAAAACGTGATTTCCCATAAATATCAAATTTATCTATGAAATCTTAGTTAGTAATCAGGCTAATTAAACACAAAATCTCAAAATATTTGCAAATGTCAAAATTTATTATTAGTGGTATGGGCCACAGCATTTGGCATTTGGAAGCAGAGTACACATTTTGGGCCTAGAATTTTTGGGATGTATCGAAACGTGATTTCCTACAAATATCAAATTTTCCTATGAAATCTTAGTTAGTAATCAGGCTAATTAAACACAAAACCTCAAAATATTTGCAAATGTCAAAATTTATTATTAGTGGTATGGGCCACAGCAATAGGAATATGGAAGCAGAGTACACATTTATGGCCTAGAATTTTTGGGATGTATCAAAACGTGATTTCCCGCCAATATCAAATTTTTCTATGAAATCTTTGTTAGTAATCAGGTTAATTAAACACAAAATCTCAAAGTATTTGCAAATGTCAAAATTTATTATTAGTGGTATGGGCCACAGCAATCGGAATGCGGGAGCAGAGTACACATTTTGGCCTAGAATTTTTGGGATGTATCAAAACGTGATTTCCCACAAATATCAAATTTTTCTAAGAAATCTTAGTTAGTAATCAGGCTATATAAACGCATGATCTCAAAATATTTGCAAATGTCAAAATTTATTATTAGTGGTATGGGCCATAGCAATGGGAATATAGAAGCAGAGTACACATTTTTGGCCCAGAATTTTTGGGATGTATCAAAACGTGATTTCTAAAAATTTCACATTTTTCTAAGAAATCTTAGTTAGTTAATCAGGCTATTTAAACGCAAAATCTCAAAATATTTGCAAATGTCAAAATTTATTATTAGTGGTATGGGCCACAGCACTTGGCATTTGGAAGCAGAGTACACATTTTGGGCCTAGAATTTTTGGGATGTATCGAAACGTGATTTCCCACAAATATCAAATTTTTCTATGAAATCTTTGTTAGTAATCAGACTAATTAAACTCAAATCTCAAAATATTTGCAAATGTCAAAATTTATTATTAGCGGTATGGGCCATAGCAATCGGAATATAGAAGCAGAGTACACATTTTTGTCCCAGAATTTTTGGGATGTATCAAAACGTGATTTTCTAAAAATTTCACATTTTTCTAAGAAATCTTAGTTAGTAATCAGGCTATTTAAACGCAAAATCTCAAAATATTTGCAAATGTCAAAATTTATTATTAGTGGTATGGGCCACAGCACTTGGCATTTGGAAGCAGAGTACACATTTTGGGCCTAGAATTTTTGGGATGTATCAAAACGTGATTTCCCATAAATATCAAATTTATCTATGAAATCTTAGTTAGTAATCAGGCTAATTAAACACAAAATCTCAAAATATTTGCAAATGTCAAAATTTATTATTAGTGGTATGGGCCACAGCACTTGGCATTTGGAAGCAGAGTACACATTTTGGGCCTAGAATTTTTGGGATGTATCGAAACGTGATTTCCCACAAATATCAAATTTTTCTATGAAATCTTTGTTAATAATCAGACTAATTAAACTCAAAATCTTAAAATATTTGCAAATGTCAAAATTTATTATTAGTGATATAGGACACAGCAATCGGAATGCGGGAGCAGAGTGCACATATTTGGCCCAGAATTTTTGGGATGTATCAAACCGATATTTCCAACAAATATCAAATTTTTCTATGAAATCTTTGTGAGTAATCAGGCTATTTAAACGCAAAATCTCAAAATATTTGCAAATGTCAAAATTTATTATTAGTGGTATGGGCCACAGCACTTGGCATTTGGAAGCAGAGTACACATTTTGGGTCTAGAATTTTTGGGATGTATCAAAACGTGATTTCCCATAAATATCAAATTTATCTATGAAATCTTAGTTAGTAATCAGGCTAATTAAACACAAAATCTCAAAATATTTGCAAATGTCAAAATTTATTATTAGTGGTATGGGCCACAGCACTTGGCATTTAGAAGCAGAGTACACATTTTGGGCCTAGAATTTTTGGGATGTATCGAAACGTGATTTCCCACAAATATCAAATTTTTCTATGAAATCTTTGTTAATAATCAGACTAATTAAACTCAAAATCTTAAAATATTTGCAAATGTCAAAATTTATTATTAGTGATATAGGACACAGCAATCGGAATGCGGGAGCAGAGTGCACATATTTGGCCCAGAATTTTTGGGATGTATCAAACCGATATTTCCAACAAATATCAAATTTTTCTATGAAATCTTTGTGAGTAATCAGGCTAATTAAACGCAAAATCTCAAAATATTTGCAAATGTCAAAATTTATTATTAGTGGTATGGGCCACAGCAATAGGAATATGTATGGAAGCGGAGTACACATTTATGGCCTAGAATTTTTGGGATGTATCGAAACGTGATTTTCCGCAAATATCAAATTTTTCTAAGAAATCTTAGTTAGTAATCAGGCTAATTAAACGAAAAATCTCAAAATATTTGCAAATGTCAAAATTTATTATTAGTGGTATGGGCCACAGCACTTGGCATTTGGAAGCAGAGTACACATTTTGGGCCTAGAATTTTTGGGATGTATCAAAACGTGATTTTCTAAAAATTTCAAATTTTTCTAAGAAATCTGAGTTAGTAATCAGGCTATTTAAACGCAAAATCTCAAAATATTTGCAAATGTCAAAATTTATTATTAGTAGTATGGGCCATAGCAATCGGAATATAGAAGCAGAGTACACATTTTTGGCCCAGAATTTTTGGGATGTATCAAACCGAGATTTCCAACAAATATCAAATTTTTCTATGAAATCTTTGTGAGTAATCAGGCTATTTAAACGCAAAATCTCAAAATATTTGCAAATGTCAAAATTTATTATTAGTGGTATGGGCCACAGCACTTGGCATTTGGAAGCAGAGTACACATTTTGGGCCTAGAATTTTTGGGATGTATCAAAACGTGATTTCCCATAAATATCAAATTTATCTATGAAATCTTAGTTAGTAATCAGGCTAATTAAACACAAAATCTCAAAATATTTGCAAATGTCAAAATTTATTATTAGTGGTATGGGCCACAGCACTTGGCATTTAGAAGCAGAGTACACATTTTGGGCCTAGAATTTTTGGGATGTATCGAAACGTGATTTCCCACAAATATCAAATTTTTCTATGAAATCTTTGTTAGTAATCAGACTAATTAAACGAAAAATCTCAAAATATTTGCAAATGTCAAAATTTATTATTAGTGGTATGGGCCACAGCACTTGGCATTTGGAAGCAGAGTACACATTTTGGGCCTAGAATTTTTGGGATGTATCAAAACGTGATTTTCTAAAAATTTCAAATTTTTCTAAGAAATCTGAGTTAGTAATCAGGCTATTTAAACGCAAAATCTCAAAATATTTGCAAATGTCAAAATTTATTATTAGTAGTATGGGCCATAGCAATCGGAATATAGAAGCAGAGTACACATTTTTGGCCCAGAATTTTTGGGATGTATCAAACCGAGATTTCCAACAAATATCAAATTTTTCTATGAAATCTTTGTGAGTAATCAGGCTATTTAAACGCAAAATCTCAAAATATTTGCAAATGTCAAAATTTATTATTAGTGGTATGGGCCACAGCACTTGGCATTTGGAAGCAGAGTACACATTTTGGGCCTAGAATTTTTGGGATGTATCAAAACGTGATTTCCCATAAATATCAAATTTATCTATGAAATCTTAGTTAGTAATCAGGCTAATTAAACACAAAATCTCAAAATATTTGCAAATGTCAAAATTTATTATTAGTGGTATGGGCCACAGCATTTGGCATTTGGAAGCAGAGTACACATTTTGGGCCTAGAATTTTTGGGATGTATCGAAACGTGATTTCCTACAAATATCAAATTTTCCTATGAAATCTTAGTTAGTAATCAGGCTAATTAAACACAAAACCTCAAAATATTTGCAAATGTCAACATTTATTATTAGTAGTATGGGCCACAGCAATAGGAATATGGAAGCAGAGTACACATTTATGGCATAGAATTTTTGGGATGTATCAAAACGTGATTTCCCGCCAATATCAAATTTTTCTATGAAATCTTTGTTAGTAATCAGGCTAATTAAACGCAAAATCTCAAAATATTTGCAAATGTCAAAATTTATTACTAGTGGTATGGGCCACAGCACTTGGCATTTGGAAGCAGAGTACAAATTTTGGGCGTAGAATTTGTGGAATGTATCGAAGAGTGATTTCTCACAAATATCAAATTTTTCTATGAAATCTTTGTTAGTAATCAGGTTAATTAAACTCAAAATCTCAAAGTATTTGCAAATGTCAAAATTTATTATTAGTGGTATGGGCCACAGCAATCGGAATGCGGGAGCAGAGTACACATTTTGGGCCTAGAATTTTTGGGATGTATCAAAACGTGATTTCCCACAAATATCAAATTTTTCTAAGAAATCTTAGTTAGTAATCAGGCTATATAAACGCATGATCTCAAAATATTTGCAAATGTCAAAATTTATTATTAGTGGTATGGGCCATAGCAATCGGAATATAGATGCAGAGTACACATTTTTGGCCCAGAATTTTTGGGATGTATCAAAACGTGATTTTCTAAAAATTTCACATTTTTCTAAGAAATCTTAGTTAGTAATCAGGCTAATTAAACGAAAAATCTCAAAATATTTGCAAATGTCAAAATTTATTATTAGTGGTATGGGCCACAGCACTTGGCATTTGGAAGCAGAGTACACATTTTGGGCCTAGAATTTTTGGGATGTATCAAAACGTGATTTTCTAAAAATTTCAAATTTTTCTAAGAAATCTGAGTTAGTAATCAGGCTATTTAAACGCAAAATCTCAAAATATTTGCAAATGTCAAAATTTATTATTAGTAGTATGGGCCATAGCAATCGGAATATAGAAGCAGAGTACACATTTTTGGCCCAGAATTTTTCGGATGTATCAAAACGTGATTTTCTAAAAATTTCAAATTTTTCTAAGAAATCTTAGTTAGTAATCAGGCTATTTAAACGCAAAATCTTAAAATATTTGCAAATGTCAACATTTATTATTAGTGGTATTGGCCATCGCAATCGGAATATGGAAGCAGAATACACATTTTGGGCCCAGAATTTTTGGGATGTATCAAACCGAGATTTCCAACAAATATCAAATTTTTCTATGAAATCTTTGTGAGTAATCAGGCTAATTAAACGCAAAATCTTAAAATATTTGCAAATGTCAACATTTATTATTAGTGGTATTGGCCATCGCAATCGGAATATGGAAGCAGAATACACATTTTTGGCCCAGAATTTTTGGGATGTATCAAACCGAGATTTCCAACAAATATCAAATTTTTCTATGAAATCTTTGTTAGTAATCAGGCTATTTAAACGCAAAATCTCAAAATATTTGCAAATGTCAACATTTATTATTAGTGGTATGGGTCATAGCAATCGGAATATGGAAGCAGAGTATACATTTTAGGCCTAAAATTTTTGGGATGTATCAGAACGTGATTTCCCACAAATATCAAATTTTTCTATGAAATCTTTGTTAGTAATCAGGCTTATTAAACGCAAAATCTTAAAATATTTGCAAATATCAACATTTATTATTAGTGGTATGGGCCATCGCAATCGTAATGTGGAAGCAGAATACACATTTTGGTCCAGAATTTTTGGGATGTATCAAACCGAGATTTCCAACAAATATCAAATTTTTCTATGAAATCTTTGTGAGTAATCAGGCTAATTAAACGCAAAATCTTAAAATATTTGCAAATATCAACATTTATTATTAGTGGTATGGGCCATCGCAATCGGAATATGGAAGCAGAAAACACATTTCTGGCCCAGAATTTTTGGGATGTATCAAACCGAGATTTCCAACAAATATCAAATTTTTCTATGAAATCTTTGTCAGTAATCAGGCTATTTAAACGCAAAATCTCAAAATATTTTCAAATGTCAACATTTATTATTAGTGGTATGGGTCATAGTAATCGGAATATGAAAGCAGAATACACATTTTTGGTCCAGAATTTTTGGGATGTGTCAAACCGAGATTTCCAACAAATATCAAATTTTTCTATGAAATCTTTGTGAGTAATCAGGCTAAGTAACGCAAAATCTTAAAATATTTGCAAAGGTCAACATTTATTATTAGTGGTATTGGCCATCGCAATCGGAATATGGAAGCATAATACACATTTTTGGCCCAGAATTTTTGGGATGTATCAATCCGAGATTTCCAACAAATATCTAATTTTTCTATGAAATCTTTGTTAGTAATCAGGCTATTTAAACGCAAAATCTCAAAATTTTGCAAATGTCAAAATTTAGTATTAGTGGCATGGGCTACAGCAATCGGAATATGGGAGCAGAGTACACATTTTTGGCCTAGAATTTTTGGGATGTATCAAAACGTGATTTCCCACAAATATCAAATTTTTCTATGAAATCTTAGTTAGTAATCAGGCTATTTAAAGGCAAAATCTCAAAATATTTGCAAATGTCAACATTTATTATTAGTGGTATGGGTCATAGCAATCGGAATATGGGAGCAGAGTATACATTTTGGGCCTAAAATTTTTGGGATGTATCAGAACGTGATTTCCCACAAATATCAAATTTTTCTATGAAATCTTTGTGAGTAATCAGGCTAATTAAACGCAAAATCTTAAAATATTTGCAAATGTCAACATTTATTATTAGTGGTATGGGCCATCGCAATCGTAATGTGGAAGCAGAATACACATTTTGGGCCCAGAATTTTTGTTATGTATCAAACCGAGATTTCCAACAAATATCAAATTTTTCTATGAAATCTTTGTGAGTAATCAGGCTAATTAAACGCAAAATCTTAAAATATTTGCAAATGTCAACATTTATTATTAGTGGTATTGGCCATCGCAATCGGAATATGGAAGCATAATACACATTTTTGGCCCAGAATTTTTGGGATGTATCAATCCGAGATTTCCAACAAATATCTAATTTTTCTATGAAATCTTTGTTAGTAATCAGGCTATTTAAACGCAAAATCTCAAAATTTTGCAAATGTCAAAATTTAGTATTAGTGGAATATGGGAGCAGAGTACACATTTTTGGCCCAGAATTTTTGGGGTGTATCAAAACGTGATTTCCCACAAATATCAAATTTTTCTATGAAATCTTAGTTAGTAATCAGGCTATTTAAACGAAAAATCTCAAAATATTTGCAAATGTCAAAATTTATTATTAGTGGTATTGGCCATCGCAATCGGAATATGGAAGCAGAATACACATTTTGGGCCCAGAATTTTTGGGATGTATCAAACCGAGATTTCCAACAAATATCAAATTTTTCTATGAAATCTTTGTTAGTAATCAGGCTATTTAAACGCAAAATCTCAAAATTTTGCAAATGTCAAAATTTAGTATTAGTGGCATGGGCTACAGCAATCGGAATATGGGAGCAGAGTACACATTTTGGGCCTAGAATTTTTGGGATGTATCAAAACGTGATTTCCCACAAATATCAAATTTTTCTATGAAATCTTAGTTAGTAATCAGGCTAATTAAACGCAAAATCTTAAAATATTTGCAAATGTCAACATTTATTATTAGTGGTATGGGCCATAGCAATAGGAATATGGAAGCAGAGTACACATTTTGGGCCCAGAATTTTTGGGATGTATCAAACCGAGATTTCCCACAAATATCGAATTTTTCTATGAAATCTTAGTTAGTATTCAGGTTAATTAAACGCAAAATCTCAAAATATTTGCAAATGTCAAAATTTGTTATATGTGGTATGGGCCACAGTAATAGGAATATGGAAGCAGAGTACCCATTTTTGGTCCAGAATTTTTGGGATGTATCAAAACGTGATTTTCCACAAATATCAAATTTTTCTATGAAATCTTTGTTAGTAATCAGACTAATTAAACGCAAAATCTCAAAATATTTGCAAATATCAAAATTTATTATTAGTGGTATGGGCCATAGCAATAGGAATATGGAAGCAGAGTACACATATTGGGCCCAGAATTTCTGGGATGTATCAAAACGTGATTTCGCACAAATTTCAAATTTTTCCATGAAATCTTTGTTAGTAATCAGGCTAATTAAACGCAAAACCTCAAAATATTTGCAAATGTCAAAATTTATTATTAGTCGTATGGGCCACAGCAATAGGATTATGGAAGCAGAGTACACATTTTGGGCCTAGAATTTTTGGGATGTATCAAAACATGATTTCCCACAAATATCAAATTTATCTATGTAATCTTTGTTGGTAATCGGGCTAATTAAACGCAAAATCTCAAAATATTTGCAAATGTCAAAATTTATTATTAGTGGTATGGGCCACAGCAATAGGAATATGGCAGCAGAGTACACATTTTTGGCCCAAAATTTTGGGGATGTATCAAAACGTGATTTCTCACAAATATCAAATTTTTCTATGAAATTTTTGTTAGTAAAAAGGCTAATTAAACGCAAAATCTCAAAATATTTGCAAATGTCAAAATTTATTATTAGTGGTATGGGCAATAGCAATAGGAATATGGAAGCAGAGTACACATTTTGGGCCCAGAATTTTTGGGATGTATCAAAACGTGATTTCCCACAATTATCAAATTTTTCTATGAAATGGTTGTTAGTAATCAGGCTAATTAAACGCAAAATCTCAAAATATTTACAAATGTCAAAATTTATTATTAGTGGTATGGGCCACAGCAATAGGAATATGGAAGCAGAGTACACATTTTGGGCCTAGAATTTTTGGGATGTATCAAAACGTGATTTCTCACAAATATCAAATTTTTCTATGAAATTTTTGTTAGTAAACAGGCTAATTAAACGCAAAATCTCAAAGTATTTGCAAAGGTCAAAATTTATTATTAGTGGTATGGGCAATAGCAATAGGAATATGGAAGCAGAGTACACGTTTTGGGCCTAGAAGTTTTGGGATGTATCGAAACGTGATTTCCCACAAATATCAATTTTTTCTATAAAATCTTAGTTAGTAATCAGGCTAATTAAACGCAAAATCTCAAAATATTTGCAAATGTCAAAATTTATTATTAGTGGTATGGGCCACCTCAATAGGAATATGGAAGCAGAGTACACATTTTTGGCCCAGAATTTTTGGGATGTATCAAACCGAGATTTTCCACAAATATCAAATTTTTCTATGAAATCTTTGTTAGTAATCAGACTAATTAAACGCAAAATCTCAAAATATTTGCAAATGTTAAAATTTATTATATGTGGTATGGGCCACAGTAATAGGAATGTGGCAGCAGAGTACACATTTTGGGCCTAGAATTTTTGGGATGTATCGAAACGTGATTTCTCACAAATATCAAATTTTTCTATAAAATCTTAGATAGTAATCAGGCTAATTAGACGCAAAATCCTAATATATTTGCAAATGTCAAAATTTATTATTAGTCGTATGGGCCACAGCAATAGGAATATGGCAGCAGAGTACACATTTTGGGCCTAGAATTTTTGGGATGTATCGAAACGTGATTTCTCACAAAATATCAAACTTTTCTATGAAATCTTTATTAGTAATCAGGCGAATTAATCGCAAAATCTCAAAATATTTGCAAATGTCAAAATTTATTAGTAGTGATATTGGCCACAGCAATAGGAAAATGGAAGCAGAGTACACATTTTGGGCCTAGAATTTTGGGGATGTATCAAAACGTGATTTCCCACAATTATCAAATTTTTCTATGAAATTTTTGTTAGTAATCAGGCTAATTAAACGCAAAATCTCAAAATATTTGCAAATGTCAAAATTTATTATTAGTGGTATGGGCCACAGCAATAGGAATATGGAAGCAGAGTACACATTTTTGGCCCAGAATTTTTGGGATGTATCAAAACGTGATTTCCCACAATTATCAAATTTTTCTATGAAATTTTTGTTAGTAAACAGGCTAATTAAACGCAAAATCTCAAAATATTTGCAAATGTCAAAATTTATTATTAGTGGTATGGGCCACAGCAATAGGAATATGGAAGCAGAGTACACATTTTGGGCCTAGAATTTTGGGGATGTATCAAAACGTGATTTCCCACAATTATCAAATTTTTCTATGAAATGGTTGTTAGTAATCAGGCTAATTAAACGCAAAATCTCAAAATATTTGCAAATGTCAAAATTTATTATTAGTGGTATGGGCCATAGCAATAGGAATATGGAAGCAGAGTACACATTTTGGGCCCAGAATTTTTGGGATGTATCAAAACGTGATTTCCCACAATTATCAAATTTTTCTATGAAATGGTTGTTAGTAATCAGGCTAATTAAACGCAAAATCTCAAAATATTTGCAAATATCAAAATTTATTATCAGTGGTATGGGCCATAGCAATAGGAATATGGAAGCAGAGTACACATTTTGGGCCCAGAATTTTTGGGATGTATCAAACCGAGATTTCCCACAAATATCGAATTTTTCTTTGAAATCTTAGTTAGTATTCAGGTTAATTAAACGCAAAATCTCAAAATATTTGCAAATGTCAAAATTTGTTATATGTGGTATGGGCCACAGTAATAGGAATATGGAAGCAGAGTACCCATTTTTGGTCCAGAATTTTTGGGATGTATCAAAACGTGATTTTCCACAAATATCAAATTTTTCTATGAAATCTTTGTTAGTAATCAGACTAATTAAACGCAAAATCTCAAAATATTTGCAAATATCAAAATTTATTATATGTGGTATGGGCCACAGCAATAGGAATATGGAAGCACAGTACCCATTTTTGGCCCAGAATTTTTGGGATGTATCAAAACGAGATTTCCCACAATTATCAAATTTTTCTAAGAAATCTGTGTTAGTAATCGGGCTAATTAAACGCAAAATCGCAAAATATTTGCAAATGTCAAAATTTATTATTAGTGGTATGGGCCACAGCAATAGGAATATGGAAGCCGAGTATACAATTTTGGCCCAGAATTTTTGGGATGTATTAAAACGAGATTTCCCACAAATATCAAATTTTTCTATGAAATCTTTGTTAGTAATCAGGCAAATTAATCGCAAAATCTCAAAATATTTGCAAATGTCAACATTTATTATTAGTCGTATGAGCCACAGCAATAGGAATATGGAAGCAGAGTACACGTTTTGGGCCTAGAATTTTGGGGATTTTTCAAAACGTGATTTCTCACAAATATCAAATTTTTCTATGAAATCTTTGTTAGTAATCAGACTAATTAAACGCAAAATCTCAAAATATTTGCAAATATCAAAATTTATTATTAGTGGTATGGGCCATAGCAATAGGAATATGGAAGCAGAGTACACATTTTGGGCCCAGAATTTTTGGGATGTATCAAAACGTGATTTCGCACAAATTTCAAATTTTTCTATGAAATCTTTGTTAGTAATCGGGCTAATTAAACGCAAAACCTCAAAATATTTGCAAATGTCAAAATTTATTATTAGTCGTATGGGCCACAGCAATAGGAATATGGAAGCCGAGTACACAATTTTGGCCCAGAATTTTTGGGATGTATTAAAACGAGATTTCCCACAAATATCAAATTTTTCCATGAAATCTTTGTTAGTAATCAGGCTAATTAAACGCAAAACCTCAAAATATTTGCAAATGTCAAAATTTATTATTAGTCGTATGGGCCACAGCAATAGGATTATGGAAGCAGAGTACACATTTTGGGCCTAGAATTTTTGGGATGTATCAAAACATGATTTCCCACAAATATCAAATTTATCTATGTAATCTTTGTTGGTAATCGGGCTAATTAAACGCAAAATCTCAAAATATTTGCAAATGTCAAAATTTATTATTAGTGGTATGGGCCACAGCAATAGGAATATGGAAGCAGAGTACACATTTTTGGCCCAGAATTTTGGGGATGTATCAAAACGTGATTTCTCACAAATATAAAATTTTTCTATGAAATTTTTGTTAGTAAAAAGGCTAATTAAACGCAAAATCTCAAAATATTTGCAAATGTCAAAATTTATTATTAGTGGTATGGGCAATAGCAATAGGAATATGGAAGCAGAGTACACATTTTGGGCCCAGAATTTTTGGGATGTATCAAAACGTGATTTCCCACAATTATCAAATTTTTCTATGAAATGGTTGTTAGTAATCAGGCTAATTAAACGCAAAATCTCAAAATATTTGCAAATGTCAAAATTTATTATTAGTGGTATGGGCCACAGCAATAGGAATATGGAAGCAGAGTACACATTTTGGGCCTAGAATTTTTGGGATGTATCAAAACGTGATTTCTCACAAATATCAAATTTTTCTATGAAATTTTTGTTAGTAAACAGGCTAATTAAACGCAAAATCTCAAAGTATTTGCAAAGGTCAAAATTTATTATTAGTGGTAAGGGCAATAGCAATAGGAATATGGAAGCAGAGTACACGTTTTGGGCCTAGAACTTTTGGGATGTATCGAAATGTGATTTCTCACAAATATCAATTTTTTCTATAAAATCTTAGTTAGTAATCAGGCTAATTAAACGCAAAATCTCAAAATATTTGCAAATGTCAAAATTTATTATTAGTGGTATGGGCCACCTCAATAGGAATATGGAAGCAGAGTACACATTTTTGGCCCAGAATTTTTGGGATGTATCAAACCGAGATTTTCCACAAATATCAAATTTTTCTATGAAATCTTTGTTAGTAATCAGACTAATTAAACGCAAAATCTCAAAATATTTGCAAATGTCAAAATTTATTATATGTGGTATGGGCCACAGTAATAGGAATGTGGCAGCAGAGTACACATTTTGGGCCTAGAATTTTTGGGATGTATCGAAACGTGATTTCTCACAAAATATCAAACTTTTCTATGAAATCTTTATTAGTAATCAGGCGAATTAATCGCAAAATCTCAAAATATTTGCAAATGTCAAAATTTATTATTAGTCGTATGGGCCACAGCAATAGGAATATGGAAGCAGAGTGCACATTTTGGGCCCAGAATTTTTGGGATGTATTAAAACGAGATTTCCCACAAATATCAAATTTTCTATGACATCTTAGTTAGTAATCAGGCTAATTAAACGCAAAACCTCAAAATATTTGCAAATGTCAAAATTTATTATTAGTGGTATGGGCCACAGCAATAGGAATATGGCAGCAGAGTACACATTTTTGGCCCAGAATTTTTGGGATGTATCAAAACGTGATTTCCCACAAATATCAAATTTTTCTATAAAATCTTAGCTAGTAATCAGGCTAATTAAACGCAAAATCTCAAAATATTTGCAAATGTCAAAATTTATTATTAGTGGTATGGGCCACAGCAATAGGAATATGGAAGCAGAATACACATTTTTGGCCCAGAATTTTTGGGATGTATCGAAACGTGATTTCTCACAAATATCAAATTTTTCTATAAAATCTTAGATAGTAATCAGGCTAATTAGACGCAAAATCCTAAAATATTTGCAAATGTCAAAATTTATTATTAGTCGTATGGGCCACAGCAATAGGAATATGGCAGCAGAGTACACATTTTGGGCCTAGAATTTTTGGGATGTATCGAAACGTGATTTCTCACAAAATATCAAACTTTTCTATGAAATCTTTATTAGTAATCAGGCGAATTAATCGCAAAATCTCAAAATATTTGCAAATGTCAAAATTTATTATTAGTCGTATGGGCCACAGCAATAGGAATATGGAAGCAGAGTACACATTTTGGGCCCAGAATTTTTGGGATGTATTAAAACGAGATTTCCCACAAATATCAAATTTTCTATGAAATCTTAGTTAGTAATCAGGCTAATTAAACGCAAAACCTCAAAATATTTGCAAATGTCAAAATTTATTATTAGTGGTATGGGCCACAGCAATAGGAATATGGCAGCAGAGTACACATTTTTGGCCCAGAATTTTTGGGATGTATCAAAACGTGATTTCCCACAAATATCAAATTTTTCTATAAAATCTTAGCTAGTAATCAGGCTAATTAAACGCAAAATCTCAAAATATTTGCAAATGTCAAAATTTATTATTAGTCGTATGGACCACAGCAATAGGAATATGGAAGCAGAATACACTCGAAACGTGATTTCTCACAAATATCAAATTTTTCTATAAAATCTTAGATAGTAATCAGGCTATTTAAACGCAAAATCTCAAAATATTTGCAAATGTCAAAATTTATTATTAGTTGTATGGACCACACCAATAGGAATATGGAAGCAGAGTACACATTTTTGGCCCAGAATTTTTGGGATGTATCAAAACGTCATTTCCCACAAATATCAAATTTTTCTATGAAATCTTAGTTAGTAATCAGGCTAATTAAACGCAAAATCTCAAAATATTTGCAAATGCCGAAATTTATTATTAGTGGTATGGGCCACAGCAATAGGCATATGGAAGCAGAGTACACATTTTGGGCCCAGAATTTTTGGGATGTATCAAAACGTCATTTCCCACAAATATCAAATTTTTATATGAAATCTTTGTTAGTAATCAGGCTAATTAAACGCAAAATCTTAATATATTTGAAAATATCAAAATATATTATTAGTGGTATGAGCCACAGCACTAGAAATTTGGAAGCAGAGTACACATGATGGCCCCAGAATTTTTGGGATGTATCAAAACGTGATTTCCCACAAATTTTTCTATAAAATCTTAGTTAGTAATCAGGCTAATTAAACGCAAAATCTCAAAATATTTGCAAATGTCAAAATTTATTATTAGTTGTATGGACCACACCAATAGGAATATGGAAGCAGAGTACACATTTTTGGCCCAGAATTTTTGGGATGTATCAAAACGTGATTTCCCACAAATATCAAATTTTTCTATGAAATCTTAGTTAGTAATCAGGCTAATTAAACGCAAACTCTCAAAATATTTGCAAATGTCAAAATTTATTATTAGTGGTATGGGCCACAGCAATAGGAATATGAAAGCCGAGTACACAATTTTGGCCCAGAATTTTTGGGATGTATTAAAACGAGATTTCCCACAAATATCAAATTTTTCTATGAAATCTTTATTAGTAATCAGGCTAATTAAACGCAAAACCTCAAAATATTTGCAAATGTCAAAATTTAGTATTAGTGGTATGGGCCACAGCAATCGGAATATGGGAGCAGAGTACACATTTTTGGCCCAGAATTTTTGGGGTGTATCAAAACGTGATTTTCCACAAATATCAAATTTTTCTATGAAATCTTAGTTAGTAATCAGGCTATTTAAACGCAAAATCTCAAAATATTTGCAAATGTCAAAATTTATTTTTAGTGGTATGGGCCACAGCAATAGGAATATGAAAGCAGAATACACATTTTTGGCCCAGAATTTTTGGGATGTATCAAACCGAGATTTCCAACAAATATCTAATTTTTCTATGAAATCTTTGTTAGTAATCAGGCTATTTAAACGCAAAATCTCAAAATTTTGCAAATGTCAAAATTTAGTATTAGTGGTATGGGCTACAGCAATCGGAATATGGGAGCAGAGAGTACACATTTTTGGCCCAGAATTTGTGGGGTGTATCAAACCGAGATTTCCAACAAATATCTAATTTTTCTATGAAATCTTTGTTAGTAATCAGGCTATTTAAACGCAAAATCTCAAAATATTTGCAAATGTCAAAATTTAGTATTAGTGGTATGGGCCACAGCAATAGGAATATGGGTGCAGAGTACACATTTTGGGCCGAGAAATTTTCGGGATGTTTCAAAACGTGATTTCCTAAAAGAATTAAAATTTTCTATGAAATCTGGTGTAATATCCTTTCGATTTGGACGCAAACTGAAAATTTAAAAAAAAAAATTAATTTACCCAATTTTTATATTTACAAACCAAATGTTGAGTTTGGTGCACAGAAATATGTTGGGTTCAGTTAGCGGTCGACTAAGACCTTTGTAGATACAAAACTGGCCCGTAGCCACAGAAATACTTTGGTGAAGCTTTGAATAGTTTGACTTAACATCGGAAATGTATTGTTGTTCATATTTTAATACACTGGACAACAAAAAAATGTCTTATTTATGGTTTTTACAACAGCAACATACAGCATTATTCTGGTTCAGTTAAAAGTTTTTTGTAAAAGGATATTTTGAATTTTAAACTTACGAGTAAATACTTAAAGTGCTAGGTACGATAATTTAATCGTATTTCAGCACTAACTAAAATGATGTTTCAAATCTAAACTAAAAAAGCTTAGTTACAGTTTGAAAATCATAATTATCTCATAATTAAATATAAATATTATTTATATTACCACGAGACTTACACTTTGACTGATTTTTATACTTAAAAAATTTTCAAAATAAATTTTGATTTATTTCCGTTAAATTTAAAACAGAATCCTTTCAATTAACTTACTCCCCTTAATAACAGGGCCATCAAGCGAAATAAAAAAAAATATCTAGAAACAGCCAGATCACTAACCCTAATGTAAACACAACAAATTCATGATACGCATCAAAAAACATATCATCACAACTCACCATTATGTCAATCATCATCAACATTATATCAGCATTATAAAATTTACCCAACAGATTATTTACAGAATTTCATACCGCGAGAACATTACATAATAGATAGTTGAACAGCATTTTTTTTATTTTTAAAACGATAAATGTTCAAAAGCCTCTTATCATGATTACGTATTGATATTATAAAATCAAATAAATAAACGAGTACGTTTCTTGCGAAGGCGAAATGAAACTTAAGAAGTTTTTTTTGCCATCAAATATATGTATAAGATAACATTATGTAATTTTGTTGTTGTTGTTGCTTCAAGATGATTAACAATACGAAAACCATAAATTTATTGATTTTTTTCTTAAAAAAAAAAATAAAAAAATGTTGTTGTTGTCATTACTAGTGCTGCTGTTGTAAATATTTTGTTGGTACCAGCTTAAATTTTAAGCCAACAAAATAAATTAATCACGTCAACTCAAAATATCTATATTTAGATAGAAATGGGGAAATGAGATTATCTATATAGATCAACAATCTTGAAATTATATACTCGTACGCACATAACAGGAAAAACTCGAGATTATATGTGATTAGAAAATGTTTATAAGTACATATACACTTGAGATAATAATTTTTCAATGATGTATGTAGTATATATATACAGATATAATTACACCACTTCAAAACAAACAACAAATAGTTGGATAAACGACTTTTTATAATTTGCATAATTACATAACAATAGTAATTAAATGGGTTGACATAAATAAAATTAGAGTAGCTAGTAGCATACCATCCGAACACAAATACAATTATGCTATATCCACATAATTAAATAGTTATATTTAAAAAAAAGTAAAATAAATAAATTTACATAAAAATGGAAAAACTTTTTTACTTTTTGTTTTTGTTGTTACATAACATAATTTTGTTATTTTTTATTCTTATTATTATTACAGGGGCGTTTCGGCTGTATGACGTTGATAATGATGGTTTTATCACGAGAGACGAAATGTATAATATTGTAGATGCCATATACCAAATGGTGGTAAGTAGTTTATTTACAGAAGTGTTTTTTTATGAACATGTTTTATAGTTTTATGTTGTGTTTGTTCTTATATCGTCGTTGAGTTGTATTATATGGTTTAGATTATTTTTAATGGGACTGCATAAAATTTATAATATAAACATATTTATGGTTGAGTATATGGAGTCATTAAAAAAAATATGTTCCATATATATGTATATGGAAAACGCTCTTAGTAGAAAGTACTTTGAATAAACTTAATAAGTATCAGAGCAATATTGTTGCAAGAAGCTTTATTGGGCCATAAAATAAATACAAAAAAGAACTGTAAACATTTCAAAAACCGGAAATATTAGTATTTCGAAAGGTCTCAATGACCAAATTTAACATTAAAGTTCAGTGATAACGATTTCTAACGTAATTGGAGGTATGGAGCAATCTCCGAATATGGTTTATCAATAAACAAGTAAAACAAAGCAGACAGTTCAGTTTCAAATATTTTTGTTTTCGAACATTAGCTATTGAACTTCTGTATTAAAATATCATTTTTATAAAGGCTGAACAATATTCTACAAGTAACCAAATCCGGTGTCCAAATTTTTAGATCCAGACTTGACGTAACAATTCTAAAATATTTTCTCTTCTTGGAAATTAAAACCAACTTTGATAAATTTTTAAAATTCAATACAAATAATTTGAATAGAAATTATAATTTTACAATTAATTATATTATTAAAGATTAACAACATTTTCTTAGTCCTACTAATTTGGAAATGTAAAAAATTAATAAAGTTAATAAAAATAAAATTTCAAAAATTTTATTAATAATAACAGTTCTAAATTTTTTATTAGTTTTATAATTAGGAATGTTTTTGGTGATTTTAATTATTTAAAAAAATTTAAGGAAATAAATTTTAGTAACTTTAATCAATTAATAAATTTATAATTACCAAAATTATTTCAATTATTAAATTTATTAGAATAATAAAACTGGAATAAAAATATAATTTAAAGTTGTCAAGTGTTCAAAATAATTATAATTATAATTAGTGAATTTTAATTTTAAATTATTTAATTATTTATACCAAAAATATTACAGTTCTTAGAATTAATTATTATTACCGAAAAATTTTGAAATAAATTAAATTATTTATATTATTCAGTTTTTTGCTTTTCTTTTAATTAATAACGTTATTCAGTTTACTATTAGGATTAAGAATTATAATTGTTTTAAAAATTTTAAGCATTTTGACGTTAATATTTATTTAAAATTTAATAAGTTCCATAATTAGTATAATTTTAATTATTAATATATAATAAATTTAATTATTTTAATAATGTTATATGTAATCATAATTTCAGAATAATTTAATCTTTGAAATCTTTCAACTTTTAATTATTTTCAAAGTAGAATTAAATGATTTTAATCAGCACACATTATTTTAAATTGATAAAATTATTACCTAATTACATATATTACGATTGTTAAAATTATTAAAATTATCAAATTTATTACAATTAAAATTCTCAAAATTTTCAGAATTATTATAGTTATTGACAGAAAGATAATCAATTTTAAATCTTTAAAATTATTAAAATTTCCAGTTATTAAAATTATTAATTATTAATAAATTTTGAAATAAAATATAATTGTATTATAAAAATTTTTAAAATTATTATAATTATTTATATTATTTAACTATCTCCCCCTATTTTTATTATTAACTTAATTAAATATATTTATTTATTAGGAAATTTAGTTTATTTTTAATAGTTATAATAACTTAATTATTTTCCACAATTTTAATAAATTTTAAAATTACCAAATTTTTTTACTTGAATTGGAGTGAATAGTTGATTCATGTATTTTCTAATATTCAAGCAAATAAAACGTTGAAGGGATTAGGTCTAGAACCCTGACTCCTTAATTATATTACTTATTTGATTTGATTAAGTTTTCTTACACATTTTAGAAAATATTAACTTAAAATAAATTAAATAATGTGTAAAATAATATTATTGTCCGTAAATACTAACATAATTCAACGTTTTATTTTGAAAACATTTTAAAATGGTTTAATATAGAACATAAAGGAATTAATTAATTAAATTAAATTAAATTAAAAAATTGGTAATTAGTAAATTTTCGTATATAGGAATAGAGCTGTGCAAATGTAACGAAGAAAAATTTGTAGGGCAATTTGTCTAGTATAATTCACTTATATCACATTTGCACTGTAAATTCTGTATTTATGTATAGAATGTAGGGCATTAAATTCCGTAATTTGAAATTTCGGAATATTGGCCGATATTTTGGTTACGATTATTCTGGAATTAATGAATTTCTACTTTTCACACTAATTTAAGTAAATTCAACATTTTTTTGAGTAATTATAGTCTGTCTTGTAGATACTTAAAATAGGGAAATTTCTCTAAAGTCACTATTCAAGGGGCCCAGAAATGTTGGTCAATCTATGGAGGTGGTTAGTTAAGGGAATAAAACAAGTTGTTTCTTAGTTTACAAACTTAAAAAAGGTATTTGCTATACAATAACTATTCGGCCCCGTATAAAGCGACAAAGAAACGAGTCCGACAAAGAAACAAAATCAGAAAACCTATAATTAGTTAGTTCATTAGCTGAAAAATACCAAAAACTGTGAAATATCGCCCAATGAGGCTAAAAGAGCATATTTAGCAATGGAAAATATCGACATACAAATTCTAGCATAAATGACACAAGCCTAGATGCGTCAGGTTTAATGAAAAAAGTCTGAAAATAGGAAACACATGATTTCAATTATTGCCAATTATAAGAACGGTACTAACTAGCAGTAGAAATTAAATCTATGTTTAAAAATGATTCCGAATTTTTCTTTCACATTCATTTTATAAGAAGTTAATAAATGTCTAAACAATCGTTTAATTGTATTTGCGATTTAGTATCGTTAGTTAGTCTGGGGAGTCCTATCGCAGCGCTTAAACTGCGAGATAAATGGTTTCAGTAAGGGTAAAGAGAATAAATTCTGTGCCATTTCAACAAAGCTAACCTAACTCACTGAATTTTTAGACTTTATAGAATTCATAGAATTTATAAGATTTACGGAATTTATTAAATTTATAAAATTTATAAAAATTAAAAAAATTTTACAAACATTAGGAATTTTTAAATTTATAGAACTGAGAGGCTTGAATAATTTATAGAACCCATGGTATCTATAACATTTAATAAATTTGTAAGATTTATAGAACTCATAGGTTTCAAAAACATATTAGAATTTATAATATTTATAAACTTAATATTTATGATATTTATTGGACTTTTAATATTTATATATTTATCGAATTTACAGAATTTAAGAATTTATGAGATTTGTGGAATGTAACGAACTTACTGAATTTTAAAACGTTATGCATAAGATTTATAGAATTATTCATAAAATTTATTAGATTTATAAAATTTATAGAAATTTTTGAATTTATAAAATGTATTAAAATTATGGAATTTTCAGAATAAGTAAAATTTGGGTGTATAGAATTTTTAGAACTGAAAAACTTTAAACAATTCCCAGAACCCATTTAATCTATAAAATTTAGAAAATTTATAATATTTTTGGAGTTTATGTAATTAGAATTCTTTGAATTTATTTATCAAATTCATAAAATTTATAGTTTAAAAATATAATAGAATTTATAACATTTATGGACATTGTAGAATTTAGAGAATTTATAAAATTTATAAGAAGGGAAGGGATGTGTAAAAATTAAAGCATTTACTGAATTTTTAAACTATACTAATAGAATTTATAGAACTTACAAAATTTTACTAAATTTTTGAAATTACAGAATTCTGAAAGTTTATTGGATTTTTCGAAATGTGTGTAGCTATTCATAAAACAAATAAAATGCATGTTTGTAGAATTTATAAAACAGACACTTGAAACAATTAATAGAACACAAAGGATCTACAAAATTTAAAGAACTTATATCATTAATAAAATATATAATTTATAAATTTTATAGAATTTGAAGATTTTATAGAATTTATAAAGTTCATAAAATTTAAAATTTATAGAGTATAGTAGGCATTTTAAAACTTATAAAATTTATAGAATTTATTGGATTTATCAAATTTACAAAATTTAGAGGATTTATAAGAATTATAGAATTTAAGAAACTTATTGGATTTTTAGACTTTATAAAATTAATAAGATTTAGAGGATTTTCAGAATTTACTAAATTTATAGAATTCAAAAAATTTATTGAATTTTTAAAATTTATAAAAATTAAAAAAAATTTAGAAACATGTACAACGTAAATAAGTCAAATTTGAGTTTGCAAACTTATAAAACTGACAGACCAAATAATATATAGAGCCCAAAAAATCTATAACATTTAAAGGATTTATACTTTTTAAAACATATTAGAATTTATAATATTTACAGAATTAAAATTTATAGAGTTTATTGGACTTTTGAGATTTATAGAATTATTTATCGAATTTAAAGAATTTATAAGAATTGAAAAATTTATGAGATTTGCAGAATATGAAGAACTTACTGAATTTTAAAACTTTATGCTTTAATTCTATAAGATTTATAGAATTATCCATAGAATTTATAGAACCTATGAATTTATAGAAATTATTTAATTTTCAGAATTTTTAAAGTTTATTGAATTTTTTGAAATGTGTGTAGCAAATGTGTTTGTAAAATTTATAAAACAGACACACTTCAAACAATTAATAGAACAAAAAGAATCTTCAAAATTTAAAGAATTTGTATTATTGATAAAATTTTTTCGTAGAATTTTTAGATTTTATGGAATTTATAAAATCCATAAAATTTAAAAATTTAAAGAGTTTATAGACATATTAAGACGTGTGAAGAGAGGGATGAATTAATAGGATTTATAGAATTTAAAAAAGCTTAAACTTTTAGACTTTGTGGATTTTGAATGAGTTACCAAATTTATTGATATAATTTATTGCGTTTTAAGAATTTAAAATTTTCAGAATTTATATACACAATGACTGCAAATTCTATAAACTTTATAAATTCTAAATTTTTTTTAATTTTTAAAATTGTGAGTAAATCCTTTAATTCTAAAAATTGTGTAGGTATATCCTAATAGTAACTGCGACTTATGCTGTGTGCCTAACGTCGATTTTTTTGACTAAATTGTTGACTTTTCTAAATTGTCGGCTAGTTCGTACCAGTCGTTCATATATGGCATAAAAGTCAATAAGACAATCTGTGCCTGACTATTCATTATTCTAAATTTGACTTTTGAAACGTCAACCGAATTATTAATACTATTTGACGGAAATAACTAGGAATGATGCATGAATTATCGTTCCTTTTCATTTTGGTTCGCGCGCAAGTTGATTTACCATGTTAATTTGTTGTTTTTTTTTTAAATTTCTCAATATTTCGTACACAAATTTATCTACAAAACATTTGCAAAGTCGTTAATGAGCTCGAAAA